>WAAF01019131.1:0-20564 GCA_013400475.1 Tricholaema leucomelas | reverse complement strand
AGGGAGGTTATTCTGCCCCTGTACTCAGCACTGCTCAGGCCACACCTTGAGTGCTGTGTCCAGTTCTGGGCTCCTGAATTCAAGAGAGATGTTGAGGTACTGGAAGGTGTAGAGGTGTACAGAGAAGGACAACAAAGCTGGTGAGGGGCCTGGAACACAAACCCTATGAGGAGAGGCTGAGGGAGCTGGGGGTGTGCAGCCTGCAGAAGAGGAGGCTCAGGGCAGACCTCATTGCTGTCTACAACTACCTGAAGGGAGGCTGTAGCCAGGTGGGGTTGGGCTCTGCTGCCAGGCAACCAGCAACAGGACAAGGGGACACAGCCTCAAGTTGTGCCAAGGGAAGTACAGGCTGGATGTTAGGAGGAAGTTGTTGGCAGAGAGAGTGATTGGCATTGGAATGGGCTGCCCAGGGAGGTGGTGGAGTTGCCATGCCTGGAGGTGTTCAAGAAAAGCCTGGATGAGGCACTTAGTGCCATGGTCTGGTTGATTGTCTAGGGCTGGGTGCTAGGTTGGACTGGATGATTTTGGAGGTCTCTTCCAACCTGATTGATTCTGTTCTTCTATTCTCCTTTCCACCTTCCTGTCTCTGCCTAGCATATATTTTGTAGAGCAAATATTATGTCATTCCATACCTACTTTCCTAAATGCTTTCCACCTTCTTGTCTTTGCCTAGCATGTATTTTATAGAGCACATGTTGTATACAGTATACATTATGTAGTTCCAAACCTAAATACTTTGGTTTTCCCTGTGTTTTCTTTCTCCTAGTTGGTCATTTGCTTACGTTTTTCAGCAAAGCTCTCTGCATCTCTCCAGTATTGCTGTGGGATTTTGTGTGTGTGGATTGACAGTTTGAGATAAAGAATTCACCTTTAGCTAGTAGGGGATTTCCTCATGAGAAAAAAAATATCAGGCATGTGGAATAAGCTCTGTATCTATAGGCAGGATAACTGGAAGGTTAAGTCAAACTGATTTTATTCACACCTGAATGTAGTCAAACAGCTTTTTGCTCTGCATCTTGTCTTTATAACTCTTTCTGCTCTTAGCCATTTTGCTATCAACTCTTCTGTCTGCATGCTTAGCACTGCAGGGTCTGAATGGTGTCAGGGAACATGGAGCTAGCTCCATTATGTCATTCAGCTCTAATCACAGCCAGACTAATGACATATATTTATGGAACGTACAGACTCCACGGAACGTTCTGTCTCGAAGACTCCTCTGTGTTTGAAGATTGTGTCTCCTTGATTGAGCTGTTGCAGATCTTATTTTGTGAAGTGCCCAGAAATGTGGCTTTCCAAAGACAGAGGTCACAGACATTCTGAGACCATCTGTACATTGAAAAGATCTCAGTTTTTAAGAAGAGAAAACTGAGGAGATCTCAGTTTCTGAGGAGAGAAAACTGAAGAGGTCTCAGTTTTTAAGAAGGGAAAACTGAAGAGGTCTCAGTTTTTAAGAAGGGAAAACTGAAGAGCTCTCAGTTTTTGAGGAGAGAAAACTGAAGGACCTCAGTTTTTAAGAAGAGAAAACTGAAGAGATCTCAGTTTTTGAGGAGAGAAAACTGAAGGACCTCAGTTTTTAAGAAGAGAAAACTGAAGAGATCTCAGTTTTTAAGGAGAGAAAACTGAAGGACCTCAGTTTTTAAGAAGAGAAAACTGAAGAGATCTCAGTTTTTAAGAAGAGAAAACTGAAGAGATCTCAGTTTTTAAGAAGAGAAAACTGAAGAGATCTCAGTTTTTAAGAAGAGAAAACTGAAGAGGTCTCAGTTTTTAAGGAGAGAAAACTGAAGAGATCTCAGTTTTTAAGAAGAGAAAACTGAAGAGGTCTCAGTTTTTAAGGAGAGAAAACTGAAGAGGTCTCAGTTTTTAAGGAGAGAAAACTGAAGAGGTCTCAGTTTTTAAGGAGAGAAAACTGAAAAGCTTTAAGGAAAAAAAATGTGGAGTGCTTTCCTTACATCCCTCTGTGCTGTGCTGCTTTTAGCGTTTCAGGTGTGCATGGCTTTTTGAACACTAAGCTGGTGAAAGATTCCCTTTACCAAGTGACTGCTTTACAATGAAAGTTCTCTGTCACAGCATGATGCCATAGATGGTACTTCTTTTATTCCAGCTTGCAGTACTGTAGCTGGTTTTCATTTACCTGGTGAGTTTATTCACAGAAGCTCAGTTGTGCTTACTACTCTCATGCCTTAAGACATGAGCCAAATACATGCTGCTTCTACATCAAAGCACTGTGTGAATGAAGATTACCTACTGACAGGATATCAATGTAGTAGAGTTTCATTCCATTATTTTATTCTCACATTTTAACCTATTTCTATTAACAAAGATCAGGTTTAATTGATTACAAGCTCCAGAGACAGAGAACTCTGGAGTTGCTGGGAATTTCTAGCATGGTTTCTTCATCAGGAGCACAGAAGTGCTATTGTGTCTGAGTTAATCAGTTGCTTAATACTTACTTAACATTGCTAATCAAAAGAGGTTGCTGCATTACCATGACACAGCTTCTACAATTTCATTCAGATTTGCAACAATTAATATAAACAAATATTATAAGCCACTTATCTCCTCAGCTGAACAGTAGGAGGATGCCAGATACCTGCTGTCATTTCCTTTCTTGCTTCTATTATTACTCTTCTAACACATTTTGATCATTAAAAGCTTCAAACTGGAAAAAAAAAAACAAAAGGTTTTAAGTTATTTTTGTTGTTGTTGTTTTTTTGCCACTTTGATGTGTACAGAAGTTATTTTTCACAACAAATGCTTTGCATGAGGACATGTAAAAATATTGCTGGTCTCATGGCACTAATATGCAGCCAAATACTGGTATTTTGGGTGTGATGGTTTGAGTGTTCCCCTCCTTCCCTTAAAAATCACCCAGACTAGACTCAGCCAAGCTGGGAATTAGAATGAGGCTTTATATTTACAGTTTAGCACAATATACAAGCAGGTATTTACATTATTGTGATGGTTTGGGTGTTCCTCACCTCCCCCCCTTAAGGAAATCTCCCAGACTAGACTCAGCCAAGCTGGGAATTAGAATGAAGCTTTATATTTACAGCTTAGCACAATATACAAGCAGGTATTTACATTATTGTGATGGTTTGGGTGTTCCTCACCTCCCCCCCTTAAGAAAATCACCCAGACTAGACTCAGCCGAGCTGGAAATTAGAATGAGGCTTTATATTTACAGCTTAGCACAAGATTCAAGCAAGTATTTACAATATCTATAGCTATAGACAGAAATATATAAGTTAAAAAGGTAATACAGAAACACAACAGCTCTTCCAGAAACCAGAGTCCCCAGAAGGGGCTCCCAACCACCCTTTCACCTTCTTTCCACCCCTCTACCTTATCCCAGACCTTGCCTTATGTGCAAGGTGAGTTTAGAGAATTGGCCAGGGGGATTAGCAATGGATTAGTTAGACAGCAGGTTAGGGAGAGAAGTGCAGGCAGCCAGAACCAGAGAGCAACTCTGTTATCTATGTTTATGTTCTTGTTTTTATCCATCTCAGCAAGCCTATGAGTGCAGCAGCCATCAGCATTGTTTCCTTTTCACAGCCTAGCATCTAGTTCTTCTCACCAAAATATTCCAGCTAGCTTCAAACTAGCACATTGGGTCTGCAGTCTTCAAAGGGAGCTTCCTTGGTATTCAGTCCTGTCCATGCTGACACTACTAGAGTGCCTTGCGTTACCACACCAGGCATATCCTTCATTTGGGACTAATGTGATTCCAAACATCCTTTGAAGATGGATTTCTCCTAATGCAGTCTACGTCTCAAAGCTACACCTTGTTATGGATATTAACCAATAATAAAGAAGGGAGTGGTGATAGAGCCTTTCTAATAACTGCTCTGGGCATAGCAGGAATGCTTGCTTCAGGGCTGCAGAGCTGTCACAGAAAGCATTTCCAGGAAGTATGAAGTGCTTGAACTGGGTTGCAGTGGTGCTAAGAATGATCTAAGACTTTAAGCAACCATAGCTGCGCTATATTAATGCAAGCTGTAATACACGAGGGAGGAGTGCATCTTTCTGTTTGGTTATTTGTACCTCACCCTATGGATTCATTGTACTTGCCCAGACAAAAAAAAACCAAACATATTTATATGCCATTACTCTTTTTTTAACCGTGTGAATGCATAAAATTCTTTGTTAAGACTTCCAGCTCCTATGTTGCATATTGCATAGTGATGCATAGCACTGAGACATCTTAATTCTCTAAGCAAAAGGAATTGCCTAAAGATGCCTTCTGAATATACTTTAAAAACTGCTTGTGTTGACAGCAAAGGTTTGGTCCAGCCTTGGCATTTGATAGCAGATGAAAATCATAATCTGCCAGCTAGAGAATAAAAGGGTTTAAGTATAGATCAGAGTGGTCACCAGATGAAAACTGAGTGTTGTCTGTCATCTAATGTTACAGGCTTTGCTTTCTCCTTGTGTGTTTCAATCCTATCTTGATACTGACTGTACAGCACAGATAAAATTCTGGCATGCTTTTGGGGTGCATGAACTTAACAGCTAGATTACTACTCTAGCCTCTGCAGTGTTCATGAATTGTGAGCAGTGTTTTACGACTCCTTAACAAAGGTTGAAATTACATCAGGCATTACCTATAGTTTTAACGAAGGAATTGTGCTGAGTTTGTGGAGGATGCGTTCGTTCTGCTGCTGCTGCCACAGGTAGCTCCACAATTCTTTGTCATTACTTTTCAAGACGAATTCCTCTCATTCTTTTGCCACAAGTAGACCTTGCTGCTCCTCAGCCACTCACTGCCCAGCCTGGATTTGTGCTTAGGATTGCCTCGACCCAGATGCAGGACCTTGCACTTGGTCTTGAAACTAATTCCTGGGGTGAACCTAATTCCTTGTTGAACCTAATTCCTGGGGTGTGCTATACTGTAAGACTTTGAACTGATTTGACTTCTACCTTATTTCCCACCTCCTTTGACTGCATTTGGCCTTTAGGATTCCAACTAGCACAGGGAAACAATCTGGAATTACTTTTATCTTGGTATTTGAAAAACTGCTACAGAAATGATGGAAACTGATCCAAGATCTAGTACAGAGAATGGCACTGTCCCTCAGGTGCTCTCCAGGTCTGAAGTGGCAGTGTGGTTTTGAATGTGAAGTAATGAAGTAAGTAACCAAAGAGTCGCTTTGGCATTTCGCTTGCATGCACTTGCGGCCACTCAGATGTCTGGGAGATGAGAGCAAGTTTTCCTTCTGAAAAAAGGATCTGCTGAACTGACCACCAGAGTTACTAGCTGTGCATTCTCTTTTCTCACCTTCTGTATTTTGATCTGGATAATACACCTTTGGCAGAGTGTTATAATAATGCAATCCCTTTCCAGAGTGTGTTGTGTGGATTCTGAAATCATTGAGCTTCTATATCCTTTTGCAAACAGAACTCTGCTTTTCCTTTTGCAGATAGAAATCTCTGCTTCCCTTTGGCAAATAGAAATCTCTGTTTTCCTGTTTTGCAAATAGAAATCTCCCTGCTTTCCTTTTGGCAAATAGAAATCTGTTTTCCTTTTTGCAAACAGAAATCTCTCTCTGCTGTCTCTTTTGCAAATAGAAATCTCTGTTTTCCTGTTTTGCAAATAGAAATCTCTCTGCTTTCCCTTTTGCAAATAGAAATCTCTGTTTTCCTGTTTTGCAAATAGAAATCTCTCTGCTTTCCCTTTTGCAAATAAAAATCTCTGTTTTCCCTTTTGCCTGTCTGAAGCTTGGTTCAGCAGAAACGACAACAATTTAGTAGCTGGGGGAAAAAAAATATAACAGACTTCTTGTTGGTGACATTAAAGTGAATATTCAATGCTTAAAAGAAGAAAGTAAGACCTGTCTTCAAGTAGAGAACGTTCCAAAAAGCTGAAGAGTCAAGAACAAAAGTGTTTGTGCTAGTTAACCTATCTTTTACTATCCAGCTTTTGCCTTCAGCTTCATTGCATGGATTGAGTTTGCTGTCAGCTGTAACTTGTCTTATTTCCTCAGCTCCTAAACTAATCCTCTCTTTCCTATTCTTTTCCAATAACAGTAGTTTAACCACTTCTTCCTCAGCTTGCTTTCCTTCTGGTGTCTCTGTTACTTCTTTCCCCACTTACTAACTCTGCTCTGAAGACTTCTCTCTCAGTTTTTGGCCCTTTCCCTCAGTGTCAGTTTTAACCTTCTGAATACATCCTCTCACGCCCATCTCCTTTGTCTCTGTCTGTACATTGCACGATGTGATCACAGAAGAAGCGGAAGCCTCAAGGAGAAGAATCTCAGGTCTGTCTCTTCTACTGCTTTTCTCTGTGCTATTTCTTTTTTTCTTTTTAACCATTTTACCTTTCCTGTAGATTTGATTACAGCTCACCTCGCATACTTTTCCCTCTCTTCCCCCTTGATATATTGAAATATTCATGGAATCATAGAATGGTCTGGGTTGAAAGGGACCTCCAAAGCTCATCTAGCCCAAGCCACCATTGGCACTGGAAGAATTCACAAAGCTACTGTAATTTTTATTGCTCAATAACTATATACTGCACAAAAAAAAGCATGAAAATCTAACTCAGAGAATCAGTCAGGGTTGGAAGGGACCACACGGATCAGCCAGTTCCAACCCCCATGCCATGGGCAGGGACACCCTACCTTAGAGCAGGCTGCCCACAGCCTCAGCCAGCCTGGCCTTAAACACCTCCAGGCATGGGGCCTCAAACACCTCCCTGGGCAACCCATTCCAGCCTCTCACCACTCTCATGCTCAACAACTTCCTCCTCACAGCCAGGCTGAACCTCCTCATCTCCAGCTTTGCTCCGTTCCTCCCAGTCCTGTCACTCTCTGACAGCCTCAAAAGTCCCTCCCCAGCTTTTTTGTAGCCTCCTTCAGATCCTGGAAGGCCACAAGAAGGTCACCTGGGAGCCTCCCCTTCTCCAGACTGAACAGCCCCAACTCTTTCAGCCTGTCCTCATAGCAGAGCTGCTGCAGCCCTCTGAGCATCCTCCTGACCCTTCTGTGGACATGCTTCAGCATCTCCACATCCCTCTTGTAATAGTGGCTCCAGAACTGGATGCAGTACTCCCAGCAGAACAGAGTAGAGGGGGAGAATCACCCCCCTGGCCCTGCTGGCCACACTTCTGCTGCAGCCCAGGCTCTGGTTGGCTTTCTGGGCTGCAAGTGCACACTGCTGGCTCCTGTTGAGCTTCAGGTCCAGCAGCACCCCCAAGTCCCTCTCCTCAGGGCTGCTCTCCAGCCTGGTCCTGCCCAGCCTGGATTTGTGCTTAGGATTGCCTCGACCCAGATGCAGGACACTGCACTTGGTCTTGTTGAACCTCATAATTCCTGGGGTTTGCTATACTGTAAGACTTTGAACTGATTTGATTTCTACCTTATTTCTCATCTCCTTTGACTGCATTTAGCCTTTAGGATTCCAACTAGCACAGGGAAACAATCTGGAATTACTTTTATCTTGGTATTTGAAAAACTGCTACAGAAATGATGGAAACTGATCCAAGTAGTTATTTTTCACCCTGGGGGAGGGTATTATTTAAGAGCTGAATAATTTAAGTAAGTTTAAATCTCATGCACTAGAATTTCAAACTTAACTTGGCTGAATAAACCCCTTTTTGGTTAGAAAAGGAGCTGTTAGTGATCAGAAGCTATTCTCTCATGCCACAAAGTGTGAAACAAAAGGTTCTGATAATAAGGAAGATTGAGGAGCCAAAAAAGTGAAGGAGCTCTAACATAGCTGTGCTGTTCATGGCTTCTCTTTAATAGTTGTGGTTTCATCTCTCACAGCCAATTTTCTTCTGCCATTTAATTGAAGTTTCCTTTTATTTTATATTACTGGCAGAGAAGTAACATCTAGGAAGGCATCCTAGCCTGGGTCAGGAGCAGTGTGGCCAGCAGGACCAGGGACGTCCTTCTGCTGTTGTACTCAGCACTGTTCAGGCCACACCTTGAGTGCTGTGTCCAGTTCTGGGCTCCTCAGGTCAAGAGAGATGTTGAGGTGCTGGAAGGTGTCCAGAGAAGGCTGGGGAGGGGCCTGGAGCAGAGCCCTGTGAGGAGAGGCTGAGGGAGCTGGGGGTGTGCAGCCTGCAGAAGAGGAGGCTCAGGGCAGAGCTCATTGCTGTCTGCAGCTACCTGCAGGGAGGCTGTAGCCAGGTGGGGTTGGGCTCTGCTGCCAGGCACCCAGGGACAGAACAAGGGGACACAGCCTCAAGCTGTGGCAGGGGAGGTCTAGGCTGGATGTTAGGAGGAAGTTGTTGGCAGAGAGAGTGATTGGCATTGGAATGGGCTGCCCAGGGAGGCAGTGGAGTCACTGCTGCTGGAGGTGTTTAAAAAGGAGACTGGATGGGGCACTTAGTGCCGTGGTTTAGTTAATTAGAAGGTGTTAGGTTGGACTCCATGATCTTGAAGGTCTTTTCCAACCTGGTTAGTTCTGTGATTCTGTGAATCCAACCCCTCAAATAGCCACCTGTGCTGAACCATGTCATCTGCTGAAGGAAAAACAGGAAAAAGATCAGATGATCTCATTAAAGAATGGGAGAGTAATTGGGCCAAAGGAGAGCAGCATTGCACAGAGAGTTTTGATCGGCAGAGGTTTGCTAGGTGAATTCTCCTGATTCTGGTGCATGCAGCGTTGTTGTTTTCTGTGTTGCATGGTTAAACCTTTGCCCCTATTTCTGGTGGTTGAGATGGAAGTGAGGATGTCCTGCATTCTTCAGAGGCTTGAAGAATCTCTATTAATAGCTGTTTGCTTTTCTGGAAGCAGAAGCAGAATTATCACCAAAGTGTTTGTGTCTGTTTCGAAGTGGCTGTGTCAGAATGTGAACTATTCTGTGGTTATGCTCTGGAGTGTAGCAATGGTGGCAAGTTTCATTTTATCCCATTTTATTCCCAGAAAACTATATTAATTTATTTTTTTCTTCGACTGAAAAGCCCTGTGAGAGTTTCTGCAAAGCTTATGAGCTTAAGAGTGATTGGCAATGGAATGGGCTGCCCAGGGAGGTGGTGGAGTTGCCGTCCCTGGAGGTGTTGAAGCCAAGCCTGGCTGGGGCACTTAGTGCCATGGTCTGGTTGATTGGCCAGGGCTGGGTGCTAGGTTGGGCTGGCTGAGCTTGGAGGTCTCTTCCAACCTGCTTGATTCTATGATAAGTCTGAGGAGCTTGCACACTTGGCAAGCAGAGTGTTGGGCAGCTAAACAATACTGTGCTCAGGCTTTCATGAAGGCAGTGCAGAGCTCACAGTGTGGCCGATGCAAATGGATTGTTGAGTGTACAGACTGTAAGGCTTCACTGCCTCTCAGGTGCTTTTATTTTGCTACTGCAAATCCGTGCCAGGATTATAGAATAGGTAGAATAGAATAGAATGGTTTAGGTTGAAAGGGACCTCAAGGATCATCCAGCTCTAACCCCCTGCCATAGGCAGGGACACCTCCCACTAGAGCAGGCTGCTCAAGGCCTCATCCAGCCTGGCCTTAAACACCTCCAGGGAGGGAGCATCCACAACCTCCCTGGCCAACCCGTTCCAGTGCCTTACCACCCTCACTGTAAAGAACTTCCTCCTAACATCCAGTCTAAATCTCCCCTCTGCCAGTTCAAACCCATTCCCCCTCATCCTGACATTACCAGACCTTGTCAATAGTCCCTCCCCAGCCTTCCTGTAGGCTCCCTTCAGATACTGGAAAGCCACTCTAAGGGTTCTTTGGATTCTTTGGAGAAGCCTCCCAAGCAGGGAGGGGACACAGCCTCAAGTTGTGCCAGGGCAGGTCTAGGTTGGATGTTAGGAGGAAGTTGTTGGCAGAGAGAGTGATTGGCATTGGAATGGGCTGCCCAGGGAGGTGGTGGAGTCGCCATCCCTGGAGTTGTTCAAGAAAAGCCTGGATGAGGCACTTAGTGCCATGGTCTGGTTGATTGGCCAGGGCTGGGTGCTAGGTTGGACTGGATGATCTTGGAGGTCTCTTCCAACCTGGTTGATTCTAGTCTATTCTATTCAAAATGGGAAGTTTGAGCTAATATTTATCTCACTGCTTCTTTCTTTTTTAGTTTTGTGCCATGTTGGCCACTGAATATTTTCCAAAGGCCATTCCAATATATGTACACCCACACATGAGGCAGCAAAGACGAACCTCACAGAGTTAGCTGCAAAAAACACTTTGCAAAAGAATATACATCCCATTAGAACAACAAGATGGTCAGAGCCTAATCATCACTTTAGTATACATGCAAAAGAGATCTCCCCAGCTTGCTGGAGTCCCCAGTGCAAGAAGGAGATAGAAATGCAAGTTCAGAGGAGGCCACCAAGATGCTCAGAGGGCTGCAGCAGCTCTGCTATGAGGACAGGCTGAGAGAGTTGGGGTTCTGCAGTCTGGAGAAGAGAAGGCTTGGAGGAGACCTTGGAGTGGCCTTTCAGTATCTGAAGGGGGAAAGGAGGGCTGGAGAGGGACTACTGACAAGGTCTTGTAATGACAGGATGAAGATTAATGGGTCTGAACTGGCAGAGGGGAGATTGAAACTGGATGTTATGGAAGGGTTCTTTAGAGTGAGACACTGGCACAGGTTGCCCAGGGAGGTTGTGGAGCACAGAATCACCCAGAGTGATCTTTGATCACATTGGGTGATTCTGTGCTCCACAGCCTCCCTGGAAGTGTTCAAGGCCAGGTTGGATGAGGCCTTGAGTGACCTGTCCTAGTGAGAGGTGTCCCTGCCTATGATAAAGGTTTGGAACTGAATGATCCTTAAGGTCTCTTCCAATCTAAACCATTCTATGATTCAAGAGACCTTTATCCTGTACCAGCTGCATTGATCTATACCTGGTGATGAATACCTGAGCTGACCTTGTCAGTAGTTGGACTCATGATTCTAGAGACTCTTTGACTTCCCAGCTTACATCACCACCCCATCTTATTCAGTTCTTTTGCTAAGCAGTGCCCTGGCTTCTGCAGCTGATCCCAAGTAGCATTGTTAACAGGCTGTAACCACCCTGATAAACATTTGTTTAACTGGTGAGAAATGTCCCCTGGCTTTACAGCCTTTGTTTAGTCTGTTCAGCGTAAAGCCAAAAAGCCCAACACAATCATCAAGCAATCCTCAAATAGAAAGCAGGCATGCAAAGGCAGGCTTCCCCACCAGGCAGCTGGCTCCTTGAAATCGGCCTCTTTCTGGCATTCCCATTCAAGGGCAGTGACTTCAGTGACATTCAAACAGGAATAGAAAAACACCTTAACCTTTCATATGTTTTTTTTTTCTCTTGTTCCACATTTTTTCAGCTGTGAGTCATAGTCTTTTCAATCAGACTGTGATAGAATCACAGGATCAGTCAGGGTTGGAAAGGACCACAAGGATCAGCCAGCTCCAACCCCCCCAGCCATGGGCAGGGACACCCTACCCTAGAGCAGGGTGGCCACAGCCTCATCCAGACTGGCCTTAAACACCTCCAGGCATGGGGCCTCAACCACCTCCCTGGGCAACCCATTCCAGCCTCTCACCACTCTCATGCTCAACAACTTCCTCCTCACATCCAGCCTGACTCTCCCCACCTCCACCTTTGCTCCGTTCCTCCCAGTCCTGTCACTCTCTGAGAGCCTAAAAAGTCCCTCCCCAGTTTTTTTGTAGCCCCCTTCAGATACTGGAAAGCCACAAGAAGGTCTCCTGGGAGCCTCCTCTTCTGCAGCCTGCACAGCCCCAACTCTTTCAGTCTGTGCTCACAGCAGAGCTGCTGCAGCCCTCTGAGCATCCTCCTGGCCCTGCTCTGGACACGCTCCAGCATCTCCACATCCCTCTTGTCACAGCACAGTTAAAAAGCACAATGTGGGCCCAGAAGGACAGAAAAACTTCCCACATTGGGTCTTGGTTTTTTTTCTGTGTTGCTAAAGAAAGGAAGACTGGATAAGTTTTAGGCTTATATGCATCTCCACATCCCTCTTGTAACAGTGGCTCCGGAGCTGGATGCAGTACTCCAGGTGGGATCTCAGCAGAGCAGAGTAGAGGGGGAGAATCACCTCCCTTCACCTGCTGGCCACACTTCTGCTGCAGCCCAGGCTCTGGTTGGCTTTCTGGGCTGCAAGTGCACACTGCAATATGGTTTAGATTCTGCTTTTAGGAGGCAACCCTTTGCTCATTTTGGTAGGAATATTGTTTCAGGAAAGGTGTTGGGCTTTTTTGGGTTTTAGTATGGAACTGATTTTCCTCTTTTCTCTTAAGTGGCATTTCAATACCAATGTCTAGTACCAAATCTGGCCCCCATTTCAATAAGCTCTTAACAAAAGTTGGGGCTCTGTGTGTGCCTGTTTGATTTTTTTTAAAACAAAAAAAAAGATCATGTAATAATTTCACAGTCTCACACTATCACCAAGGTTGGAAGAGACCTCACAGATCATCAAGTCCAACCCTTCACCACAGAGCTCATGGCTAGACCATGGCACCAAGTGCCACGTCCAGTCCTGCCTTGAACAGCTCCAGGGACGGCGACTCCACCACCTCCCTGGGCAGCCCATTCCAGTAGCCAATGACTCTCTCAGTGAAGAACTTTCTCCTCACCTCAAGCCTAAATTTCCCCTGGCGTAGCTTGAGGCTGTGTCCTCTTGTTCTGGTGCTGGCTGCCTGAGAGAAGAGAGCAACCTCCTCCTGGCCACAACCACCCCTCAGGTAGTTGTAGACAGCAATAAGGTCTGCCCTGAGCCTCCTCTTCTCCAGGCTAACCAATCCCAGCTCCCTCAGCCTCTCCTCGTAGGGCTGTGCTCGAGGCCTCTCCCCAGCCTCGTTGCCCTTCTCTGGACACCTTCAAGAATCTCAATGTCCCTCTTAAACTGGGGGGCCCAGAACTGGACACAGTACTCAAGGTGTGGTCTAACCAGTGCAGAGTACAGGGGCAGAATGACCTCCCTGCTCCTGCTGGCCACACCATTCCTGATGCAGGCCAGGATGCCATTGTCCCTCTTGGCCACCTGGGCACACTGCTGGCTCATGTTCAGGTGGGTAACCACTTTGCACCACTTTGAAAAAGCAGAAGCAGTTTTCAATGAAGCCTTCCAGTACTGAAGCCAATTTGTCCATTCTATAAACCATATTGATGGTTTTCAGTATTTACAAGTATGAAAAGTAGCAGCATACAACATTTTCTGTCCTTATCCTGCCTTATGTCTGAGCAAGGGGTTCCATGTCCCTGTTGGACTACGATGCAAATCCTGCAATTGCTTTGATTCCAAGCAAGGGAGTTCAGGATTATTTGAGGCCCCAGCCAGAGCTGATGCAAGTCTTTCTTCTAGACCTTAGCTGAAAGAACTGTCCTGAACCAACCTGTTGAACTGATCCCTGCACAGCTAAAGCAAGAGAGAGAGGTCAGGAGAGAACCAGAATCTCATTCTGGAGAGGAGAAGGCTCCAAGGTGACCTTATGGTGGCACTGCAGTATCTGAAGGGGGCCTACAAGAAAGCTGGGGAGGGACATTTTAGGATGCCAGGATTAGAGGGAATGGAACAAAGCTGGAAATGGGTAGATTCAGACTGGATATTAGGAAGAAGTTCTTCAACATGAGAGTGGTGAGACCCTGGAAAGGGTTGCTCAGGGAGGTGGTGGAAGCCTCATCCCTGGAGGTGTTTAAGGCCAGGCTGGATGAGGCTGTGGGCAGTATGCTCTAAGGTAGGGTGTCCTTGCCCATGGCAAGGAGGTTGGAACTGGATGCTCCTTGTGGTCCCTTCCAACCCTGACTGACTCTATGATTCTAACCAAGTTTGGGACAGTGAACTGTGAGAGAAGGAAGAAACCCTGGGAAGGAAGACTGTTAAGCCCATTGCTTCTTTTTAACCTTAAGACTGCAGAATGAAGCTTCCCTATTATTGTCCTGACGAATCCAACATTTTTTGAACAGTTGTTCAATGCTTCCATCAGTACCTGTGGCTAGGAAGACAACAGCTGTCCTACTGCTTCTGTGGAACTGTTATTCTGTTTGGACAAGCACGAAGATGATCATGGTCAGGCATGGAATGAGCTGCCCAGGGAGGTGGTGGAGTCACCAACCCTGAGTGCGTTTAAAGGTCTATTGGATGTGGTGCTTGGGGTATGGTTTAAGGTGAATCTTGTTGAGTAGGGTTATATATTGGTCTTGGTGATCTTAAGGGACTTTTCCAACCTGGATATTGCTGTGATTCTGTAATGTTCTCCTGTTCTCCTTCAAGGGACTTAGGGTTCCCTGCTTGTGGTACTTCTTGAGGCACAGAGGGTGAAGCCTGCCAGGCTGCTTTGGCCATGGCAGCTCCAGGTTTCCATCAGAACAGCAGAGCTCATTTTGTTAAGAGATTCCCAAGATAATATAAAGAGTCAAGACCATTATAAGCCAATTTTAGTTCTTGCTGAGTCTGATCTTTTATGAGCCTCTCTCTTAGAATACTTTTCTGTTCATTTTATCTTCTAAATACTTGTCAGATTGCTGGATACCTATTAGAGGTACCAACGTACCTCTTAGAAAGAGCAACCCATTACAGGACCAGGGATGTGCCTGTGTGCACTGTTAATGAAATGCCAGTGGCCACCATAACAGCAATGTCAACTGTCATGGTGGAAGAAGGCATCCTGGCCTGGATCAGGAGCAGTGTGGCCAGTAGGACAAGGGAGGTTATTCTTTCCTTGTACTCAACATGGGTAAGGCCACACCTTGAGTGCTGTGTCCAGTTCTGGGCTCCTCAGGTCGAGAGAAATGTCGAGGTGCTGGAAGGTGGCCAGAGAAGAGGGATGAAGCTGGTGAGGGGCCTGGAGCACAGCCCTGTGGGGAGAGGCTGAGGGAGCTGGGGGTGTGCAGCCTGCAGAAGAGGAGGCTCAGGGCAGACCTCATTGCTCTTTACAACTACCTTTAAGGAAGTTGTAGCCAGGTGGGGTTGGTCTCTTCTGCCAGGCACCCAGTGGCAGAACAAGGGGACACAGTCTCAAACTGTACCAGGGCAGGTTTAGGCTGGACATTAAGAAATCCTTCATGGAAAGAGTGACTGACATTGGAATGGGCTGCTCGGGTAGGTGGTGGAGTCACCATCCCTGGAGGTGTTTAAAAGGAGAGTTGATGAGGCACTTAGTGCCATGGGTTAGTTACTTAGAAGGTGTTAGGTGAGAGCTTTGATGCGATGGTCCTGGAGGTCTCTTCCAACCTGGTTAATTCTGTGATTGTATAGATTTATAATCAGTGTCACAGCACTTCAATTACACTTTTAAAAGTCAGGAATAGAATTGAATTTCATTGTTAATATTTCTTTCTACAAATCTTTAAATATAAATCTGTATAAATCTACAAATATTTCTTTCTGTAAATCAATTTGGGAATCTTTTTGTTCGTTCAACATGGAGCAAGAAGAAATGAAAGTCAGGCAGGGTTTCATATCCCTTGTTTGGACAGGGTCTTTATTGATAGGCTCATGGTTGAAAGACACTCAGATATATGGATGGATGGATGGATCTCAACACAAGGAGGAACTTCTTTAGTGTAAAGGTCACAGAGCACTGGCACAGGCTGCCCAGAGAGGTTGTGGGGGGCTCCTTCTCTGGAGAGTTTCAAGGCCTGTCTGGATGTGTTCCTGTGTGATCTGTGTTAGATAGGATTGTCCTGCTCTGGAAGGGGTTTGGACTGGATGATCTCCTTGGGTGCCTTCCAACCCCTAACATCCTGTGATGGATGGATGGATGGATGGATGGATGGGTGGATGGATGGACAGACTTGCAGGCATTTTTCAGAAGGAGTTACTGTAAATACTGTTTGCATATGAAGTCACTCTGAAATGTCATCATTCTGTCTGAGCTCAAACGCTAGGTCATTTGAACGACTCTTCATTTTCATCTGGTTTCTCTTATGGTATTGCTATCAAATTACTTTCTGCTGTAGAAAGTAATCAGGCAGTAGAGGACAGTGTTGTATTTGTAGCTTTGAAATTGGTGAGCTTCACTTACAAATGAAAGTAAAAAACCTTGAAAGCTTGAGAAGCAAACACAACTCTTTCCCTCTTCCTGCTCTTTTCCTAGCGGTACCCACACCCATACAGATAA
The DNA here is from genome assembly GCA_013400475.1 of Tricholaema leucomelas. Lineage (NCBI taxonomy): Eukaryota > Metazoa > Chordata > Aves > Piciformes > Lybiidae > Tricholaema lacrymosa > Tricholaema leucomelas. The sequence continues at coordinate 4,573 of WAAF01019131.1, read as the reverse complement.
CACAGGTCAGGCTACTAGCAGGAGAATGCAAAAGACCCTATGTATAAACTGTGCTCGTGGAGTAGCAAAGGCCAGGGAATGGGAGAGGTTAAAAGACCCAATTTGATGTCCACTGATTTCTCAAAGTCTCACCTTATGACTTACCATGTCTGTTTCCCATTAATTTGCGTAACAATTCCACTAGGAGCAGAAGAACCCTGCTCCTGCACAGGATGGGATGGCAGGTCCTGTCCAAGCGTGCCACAAGCATTTTTGCTCTCTGCAGGAGCATCTATTTCCTTTCTTATACTTCTACTTTTCCCCAGTGTGATGACTCTTTAAGTATAACTCCATGCTCTGCTTTGATGCCTATCTACAAAATCCTTAAAATACAACAACTCTTCCCTCTCCATCCTGTGTACTGTAGAGAATAATTCCCTCTCCATCCTGTGTGCTGTACAGTACTGTGTATTGTAAAGTAGATAATAATTCCCTCTCCATCCTGTGTGCTGTAAAGTAGATAATGATTCCCTCTTCATCCTGTGTACTGTAAAGTAGATAATGATTCCCTCTTCATCTTATGTACTGTACATTACTGTGTACTGTAAAGTAGATAATAATTCCTTCTCCATCCTATGTACTACACAGTGCTGTGTACTGTAAAGTAGATAATAATTCCCTCTTCATCCTGTGTACTGTAAAGTAGATAATGATTCCCCTTCATCCTGTGTACTGTAAAGTAGATAATGATTCCCCTTCATCCTGTGTACTGTAAAGTAGATAATGATTCCCCTTCATCCTGTGTACTGTAAAGTAGATAATGATTCCCCTTCATCCTGTGTACTGTAAAGTAGATAATGATTCCCCTTCATCCTGTGTACTGTAAAGTAGATAATGATTCCCCTTCATCCTGTGTACTGTAAAGTAGATAATGATTCCCCTTCATCCTGTGTACTGTAAAGTAGATAATGATTCCCCTTCATCCTGTGTACTGTAAAGTAGATAATGATTCCCCTTCATCCTGTGTACTGTAAAGTAGATAATGATTCCCCTTCATCCTGTGTACTGTAAAGTAGATAATGATTCCCCTTCATCCTGTGTACTGTAAAGTAGATAATGATTCCCCTTCATCCTGTGTACTGTAAAGTAGATAATGATTCCCCTTCATCCTGTGTACTGTAAAGTAGATAATGATTCCCCTTCATCCTGTGTACTGTAAAGTAGATAATATTCCCCGCTCCATCCTGTGTACTGTAAAGTAGAGAATAATTCCCTCTCCATCCTGTGTACTGCACAGTACCCTGTACTGTAAAGTAAATAATAATTGCCTCTTCATCCTGTGTGCTGTACAGTGCTGTGTACTGTAAAGTAGATAACAATTCCCTCTCCATCCTGTGTACTGCACAGTGCTGTGTACTGTGAAGTAGATAATTTTGTGAGCAACCCTCAATAAAAAAACCCCAACCTAATTCTCCTTAATGCATGCTATTTCTGGGTTGTAGCTTGGAGGGCTTTGCTCCAGATTCATGGAATTGTTTTAATTGAATTTGATATCGTTTTGGCTTACAGTAAGGAAAAAAAAGAGGCAGAGCCTGGTTTAAAAGTGAATGCAGTTCTGATTAAAGTGCATTTTATTTGACTTAAAATTCTTTCACATTGAGGACAAAACTTGGGTTTCAGAGTGCAATATTTCTGGGCTGCCAAACTATTTGATAGCAATCCAATGTATTCTCATTTCTTTGTGACAGAGGAGTGCCCCCAGGCATTTACAACCTTTGATATGCATTCAGAACATTTGCTGGCATCAGTTAGCTGGATTCGTGTGCATTAACTGGCTTCTGAGTATTGCTGTTAGTCTCTTTTGTTCTTCATCATTATTTAACTCTGAGACAAGCTGCAGTAATGTCATTAGTAACCCTTTTCACCTGTAGGAGGTAGGCAAATGGATGGAACCAGTGAAGATCTGAATTAATTGCTGCAAACCATTCTGACACATTCAATTTTGATGCCTGAACTCTTAGACTGCATATTGTGTGTGAGCTGCATACAACATACAGCACAAGCAAGCTTTCCTCTCTAGTTTTCTTGTGTCATCTTGTTCAAGGAAACTGTAAACTAACTATGTCTGACACCTGCCTTGTTCTCTTTTGTGCTGAGTGTGTTGATGGTTCTGGAAGTGCACAAAATACCCATGGGTTCCCTCCAGTAAGAGTGCACCAATGGGAACAGTAGCATGCAGTGAACACACCTCTGGATGTAGAGTACCATACTTGGTGGTTGACTAAACTCATCAAATTAATTTGCTGGGGTTTATAAAGTTTTCCCTTTTTTAATGCATGATTTATGTTTATTATTATTATTTCTGCATTTTCTCTCTCCCCCTCTTGTTTTGTTTTTGGTTTGTTTTGTTTTACATATTGCTTTCATTTGTTTATAGAAGAAAAGCAAGCAGATCCAGAGAATGGGGACACAGGTAGGGTGACTTATTCAAAATGTTTTCATGTTTTTTGCCCTTAAGTTCTTTGATCTATTATGTGTAAGCAAAGATGTACCTTCGAGTTGGATCACTACGCTGAGGGTCTCCACATAGACACTAGGAAGTAAGAACAAAGAGGAGGCTTCTCCAAATGTATTTCCTTTGCTTTATTTGAGGGAGTTAGACCAGGGTGAGAAATGGGAAGAGCCCAGAATCAACTGAGAAGGCTTTCATATACCTTAAGACTTCTGTTCTGTCCTCTCCACTGCAGTCACAGTGTGCTCACCTGCACACTGACTTTTTCCTTTCTACTAGAAGCTTCTGACTTCCCAAATCTCAGCCTGTCTAAGCTCCTGTGCCTCCCAAATTTTGCATCCCTCTTGTCCATGCCTAACTAAAGCTGTCTGTCCTAATATTTTAAGAGCAACTCCACTCTACTTCCATAACCCAGATTTCCAGTTTGCTGCCTGTGCTCCAGAAGCCCCATTGTACAGCAAACTCCTCCAAACACATCATCATCTGTGGTAGAGTAGTCAATAATTCCTACTGGAGAAGGTAATGAAGGAAAGAATGAAAGAACACAGACGCAAGGGTTGGGGGCTTGGGGGGTTTTAATAGGTAGGTTTCCCTTAGGCTAAGATGGGTGTTAGAGACATTTTGTCACCTCTTTTGTCTGGACCACAGACTGTCATCTGAAGAGTCTTGCCTTAGAAATTAACCAACTACAGAATATCCTCTGGTTAAAGTTGTATTTCTTTATCTATTGGGTGCATTTCCATAGATAAAACTAAAGGTTAAAGTGCAATTTATGTGGCTGAAGGCTTAATTTCCTTTAGTCACTAGTGCTGAGCTTTGACACACATTAGTCTCTTACTACAGTCCTTGTGGAACTGAGGGCAGGTTACAGGGTTGCTGTACACATTGCCTTGGTGTCTGACTCTGGCATTTCAGAGCTGTGTTTGCACTGTGCTGCTTTCCCTCAGCATGCTCCCTTCTAAAGATAAGGAGGATGGCTGCTACTGAATCAGCAGCTGACTTTGCTTGTGCTGATGAACTCCCCACAGAGCCAACCCCACTGGGCCAACCTTCAGATCATGGCTTGGTTTATTTTTTCAAACACTGAATAGTTGTTCAAAATAAGCAAAACTCCAAATGTTGCCTGTGGTGTAATGATCCCAGCTCCATTGCAGGGGCTCAGCCTGCCTCGTGCTACCAGTGTGAAAGCTTATGCCACAGGTTTCCATTGATATGAATGACTACTAGTTAGATGCAAGTTAGTTCTGATTTGTCTGCACCTACTATGTATCACCTCCTGATCACAGCAGAGACCTTAATGTAGGACTGATGTTCAGTCTGGGTTAACAAAATCATCTTAGGAGCTGAAGCTTCCTACCGGACAGCTACTGAACAAGTACTTTCTGCTCTAGCTAAACCCTCACATACAGGTTTCAGCTAAGTGTAGATGTGCCAGCAGAAGCAGAGATGCTGCTAGCCCTGCATTTCCACCCCACGTGCATGGGCAGCGCTGCGATGCTTTCCCAACCTTCCTGCTCCTATCCAGATCGCAGCTGCATCTGGCTTAAGCGACATGGAGCTCAGCCCACGGCAGGCAGTAACCCTGCACAGCCTTTCCACGTGTCACTTCCATGCATGGCACAAAAGCTGATCTTCTGCATTATGAACTTTCTCCTGCCCTCAGCATCCTCTGGGGTTTTATTGCAGTTAAGTGAGTTAACTTGTTAAAGGCAGTTTCAGAAATGCATAGCAAGTCAGATTTTCTTTCAGTAAGACTATCTGGGAATTGAATATTGGGGGGGTTGGGGTTTTTTTGCCCCCTAAATTTTGCTGTCTTGTTTTCATCCCGATGTGATGGTTTGGTGTCACAGTCATGAATGACTTGTCCATGGACGCTATCACGTTCTAGCTAGGCTCAAACTAGCACATTTGGGTATTCCCCAGCTCTCCTCCCCTCTTAAGAAAATCACCCAGACTAAACTCAGTCGATCTGGGCACTGGAAGAATGAAGCTTTATATTCACAGCTTAGCACAAGATACAAGCAGATAGTTACAATCTACAGACAGAAACTGACAAGTTAAAAAGTAATGCAGAAACACAGC
>WAAF01019130.1:43108-61387 GCA_013400475.1 Tricholaema leucomelas | reverse complement strand
GGGCAGGGGACACCCAAACCACCACAAGTCCATACTCCCAGATTCTCTCAGCAACACTAAATCCTAAGATCAGAACTGTCTGCTTTTGAGGCCTCAGGATATTTCATATTAGAAAAAAACCCAACCATGTTCAAGCAGTTCAAGCAGTTCAGATCCTTTGTATTTCTTACAAAGCACACATCTTCACAGCACAATATGACTCACCATATCTCCCTACTTGCTCACTACCACTTCCATTATTTTGCCAAATACGGAAGACTCACAGGTACATTCTGCAAGTTAACTGGTAGCAGTAAATTAATTCTATCTTCTGCTTTTTCAAGATTTACCAAGTCCAATCCTCCATTTATCACTACTGTTTCTCCTCTAGAGTAATAAAAGCAAACAATTTTATTCATACTACTAGATTACTACTGACAATAAACTTTCTCTCTCGGCTTTCTCCAGTTACAGTGCTCTAACCCAGTTTGCTTTTAGTCATATACAACCAGGTTTGTTCTGTTTTACAGAAGCACCATAGATCTGTTGAACTCCATGTGCCAAGATTTTTCATGCAGTGTGCAACTAAGCCTTGAATCCAAATTTCTCTTTCCACATACCAGTTACATCTACCCTCCGTTTCTTCTGCAAATGTATGTGCCACAAGGCACTGCACCTCACAGTCAAGGAACTGCAAAGATAAGCAGTCGCCTTCAGTAGGCTCTTTCTAGCTTGTCACCCTTGCCAGCTAAACATATACATTTCCAGTTTTAGAAAGAGGCATTTCTATATCAAAGGACAAGCCAGACTGCACAGCAGGAAACATTTAGTCTTTAAAACTGTTAGGCTGAGTAACAGAGCAGATAAGGTTTCTAAGTTTCATTACTCAGGTGCTGTTACAGGTGAGTAAGGTTGTAGAAGAACCACCTTGCAAATTAAAAGAAAGTAGAGCCCCACTAACTCATAAAAATAGGAAGAGCAGGGAAGTAAAGCCATAAAACAGAAATACAAAGGTGTTAAAAGCTACAGAACATGCTGGCCATTCTCTTAATTTACATTAAGTGAAAGAAAGACACTGATCCCCAGGAAGAACATAACTGAAATCACAATTACTGTTTTGATGTAAATATTTAGCTACTGTAAGAGAACATAGTTAATGACAACAATAATAAATCAAGCAAACACATTGTGTCTATTAGGAAAGTCTACAGGATGATGAACTAAGGGTCACAGAGCACTGGAACAGGCTCCCCAGAGAGGTTGTGGGGTCTCCTACTCTGGAGACTTTCAAGGCCTGTCTGGATGTGTTCCTCTGTGATCTGTGTTAGATAGTATTGTCCTGCTCTGGCAGGGGGGGTTGGACTCAATGATCTCCTTGGGTCCCTTCCAGCCCCTAACGTCCTGTGATACTGTGAACTAGGTTGCATCCTGTGTAAAGGAACAATTTGTTAGAATTCCAATTTAACATTCCCCCAAAATAGACTAGAATAGAATAGAATCAGCCAGGTTGGAAGAGACCTCCAAGATCATCCAGTCCAACCTAGCACCCAGCTCTATCCAATCAACTAGACCATGGCACTAAGTGCCTCAGCCAGTCTTTTCTTGAACACCTTCAGGGACGGTGACTCCACCACCTCCCTGGGCAGCCCATTCCAATGCCAATCACTCTCTCTGTGAAGAGCTTCCTCCTAATATCCAGTCTATACTTCCCCCAGCACAACTTGAGACTGTGTCCCCTTGTTCTGTTGCTGGTTGCCTGGGAGAATAGACCAACTCCCTTTTGGATTAATTAAGTTCTCTCCATTCTTACAGAACCTGGCTTACCTTCAGAACCTGACTCCTATTCATGGGCAGAACCCCATCTATGGAACATTTATAAAATATACATTTATGTCTTCACAGTGACACTTGCTTCACAGAAGGCATTGAAAGATTATTGTTAGAAATTCTGATAGGAAATTAACCAGGCAAGATAGCTATTTAGAACAAAGCAACTATGAGAAATCTATCAGGTAGAGATGCTAGATAACAGCAGCCTACAATGGAAGCCTGTTTCTCAAATGTTCACATGAAGTTACCAATTTATTGTTTTTCAAAGAAGATGCCACTTCAATGAAGAAAATTTATATATGAGGTAAAGTCAGATCATATTTACATGGAGCTAGCATATAAGGAGGAATACGTAATTTTAGTGGATAAAAATATCTCTATATTATTGTTTTTAAATGAATTATAATATTGTTCCATCAGAAACAGATTAAATGATAACTGAACCAAAGGCTCTGCCAAATATACTGCTATAATCTGTGTGGCACACCGATTTCTACCTAAGTACTGGCTAAGAGCTACCTAATTCAAAGTAACTGCTCCACTAAAATTGTTTTTTGGGGGTTTGTATGTTTGCTTTTTTAATATTATTTTTCAAAATTAATTGTCAAGGAAATTAATTTTCTCTGAATCACACCATTCACTGAGAACAGCAGATTTTCTAGAGGATGAAGAGTGATGCTCATGGAAATCTAAATGATAATAATTTTCATCAACAGTGATTGTGAAGGTCTGCCAAATAAAGGTGGGGGTTTTTTTATATTTATTTTCTCACAATTCAATTCTTTTTCTCAGTTTACAATGAAAAAGAAAGGCTACAGTAAAAGCACTGTTTCAATGAAGACTTAATTGCACTCAAAGATAGTGTTACCTCTAGTCAGTTATAAATGCTTATAACATTAAACTAGAAATTCATCAAAAGCTCTTAGTTCATAAACATGTAACAAAACTAAAAAGGATGTAAAAGCCACGAAAACAGGTTTGTAGTGTATGTATAGTTTTATATCTAGCCGAGTGATACAAACACTGGCAAATTAACAGCTGCAAATTGCTTGCTGGTATGGGGAAAAACAAAAGTACTTTCCATTAAACACATAAAATTATTAGTCTGATCAGGGGCACTGTGATGATGACCTCTTTTAACTTGTACTTTAAGCTCCAAATCTCTTTTTTTCTGTTGGTATTTATGGTTTAGCTCTTATGATACTAAGAATTTTATTTTTAAATAAAATTATTGCTGTCTACAACTACCTGAGGGGTGGTTGGAGCCAGGAGGAGGTTGCTCTCTTCCCTCAGGCAGCCAGCACCAGAACAAGAGGACACAGCCTCAAGCTATGCCAGGGGAAATTCAGGCTTGAGGTGAGGAGAAAGTTCTTCACTGAGAGAGTCATTGGCTACTGGAATGGGCTGCCCAGGGAGGTGGTGGAGTCGCCGTCCCTGGAGCTGTTCAAGGCAGGATTGGACGTGGCACTTGGTGCCATGGTCTAGCCTTGAGCTCTGTGGGAACAGGTTGGACTTGATGATCTATGAGGTCTCTTCCAACCTTGGTGATAGTGTGATACTGTGATTTTCTTTTTCTTCCCTCTCCAGATACACAAGAATAGTATCTCTCTCTTCTAAGACTTTTCTTATTCACATTGTAAAAACTTTCTTTACTAGAAATCAATAAAGGAACAGTCTTGCTGCTTCTGAAACATCAAGTCCTTGAAGGTTTCCTACCACAGTACTGCGAAATGGAGTGGAGTGCTCTTGTTAGCCTGAATATTTTCATCAAACACTAGTTGACTGAAGATTAATATTGCATTCTGGGTAAAAAAAAAATATATTAAAAAATAACTTGTTTGAAATAAAATGGCAAATGTGAACTACAGGAACTACTCCTTCGTGGCACTTGACTGAGAAAAAAAGGAAAACATTCATTTGCTTTCAGAGCTGACAGGAAGCAACTTCTAGTCTCTGTGTGAAGAAGGTAATAACCAATCACTTAATAACACTTACTCCAGCTCTGTTGCAAAGCAAAACAACATTAACATTAAATTAAAACTAAGCTAATATTAATACTGTGACTTTAGTAGTTATTTACAAGTGCTGTAACAAACTTCTCATATTTACCCCTTAACTGACAAAGCTTTTCCTAATTCCAAATACAAGTCACAGTACCCTTTATAGAACAAAAGTTTTTCTAAAACTTTTTATAACACTTCCTGACAGACTGATTCTTTTCTATAGTCCTAGCAGAATAATGATCTGATGTTATTGATGATTCTGACTTGTTCTGTCTTGATGACATGGCCATTCAATAATGAATAATTAATTCATCCTAGGAAGTTGCCAGGGTAAGAGATTAAATAGAAGATGACACAACTAATAGCTTTAAATAGAATCAAACTACAAAACAGATGTTATTATCAGACTATTTCAATCACTGGTATGTTAATGTCCTATCTGGGTTTGTCCATTTTTGTTTGCACGCATTCATGGAGCTACCTATGAAAGTCAGGTTTGAGGAGTTATTCACATTCCATTCCATTCCATTCAAATACATTTAATGGTCACATCAACTGAAGGTTTCTCCTATCTGTGATAGCACACTAGAAAAAACATAAGTTAAATTAATTTTCCCCAGATAGTGTCTAGCTTGCCTGTGATAGTAATTGGTAAGTGATCTCCCAGTCTTAAACTCAATGCACAAGGTTTTCCATTATTAAAGAGCAGTTGGCTGAGCATCTGTCAGCCAGCCAAGGCCAACTCACCAGAGAGCTACATTCATTCACTGATTCTTATTTATCTATCTACACATAACAAATATTTTTTACATAAATATCTAAATAAGGTAAAAGCAAAGATCATTCTAACTGTTAAGAATAGAAACAACGAATAACAGCTACTGCTATGTACTTCCTTTCATGGTGTGATGGTTTGGGTGCTCCCTGACCCCCCCCCACTTTGGAAATCTCCCAGACTACACTCAGCTGGCTCTTGAAATGGAATGAAACTTATTATTTACAGCTTAGCACAATATACAAGCAGATATTTACAGTATAAACAGTTATATACAGAAATATACAAGGTAAAAGGTAATAAAGAAACACAACTCCCCTTCCAGAAACATGAGTCCCCAGGAGGGGCTCCCAATCGTCCCTTCACCTTCCCCCTACCCCTCTCAACCTCATCCTAGTCCCAAGGAAGAATGGAGGTTCAGCCAGGGGGTTAGGAAGCAAAGTGGATTAGCCAGAAAAAAACAGAGGGTGAGGTTAGAGAGAGAGATGCAGCTCCCCAACAAGAGCAATGCGTTATCTATGTTTTGATTTTTGTTTTTATACATCTCAGCAAGCCTATGAGTGAAGTAGACATCACCATTGTTTTCCTTTCACAGTCTGTAATCTAGTTCTTCTCACCAAAACATTCTAACTAGCTTCAAACTAGCACACATGGAAAGATGACTTACTGATAGTACAAGACACCACTGACATTGCAGTGTTTTACAGACATGATTCGTTGCTGTCCATTATAAATGCTTATAAATTACTTCTGAATTGCTCAGAAAGAAACCTGTTCTACTTTCTCATTTCACATGAAAAAATCTTTTACAATAATTCTGGTTTACAATTTCAGTAGGTACTCAAAGGCAGCCAAATTTAAACACATAGCAGCCTTTACTTCTGCTTGTACAATTACATTAAAAGTTATTCAATGAGTAGTTACTACAGTGAGTTGCTTAAGCATGTCCAGAAAAGAGCAATAAAGCTGGTGAAGAGTCTAGAGAACGCGTCTTACGAGGAGTGGCGGAGGGGACTGGGATTGTTAAGTCTGCAGACCGCTGAAGGGAGAGCACATTGGTCTCTACAACTACCTGAAGAGAGGTTGTAGTGACATGGGAGTTGGTTGCTTCTTCCTAATACCAAGTGGTAGAATAAGGCAAAATGTCTTCAAGATGCCTCAAGGGAGGTTTAGATTGGGTATTAGGACAAATTTCTTTACAGAGAGAAGTGAGGCATTGGAATAGGTTGCTCAGGGAAGTGGTGGGAGTCACCGTCCCTGCAAGTGTTCAAAAAACATGTGGACATGGCACTTCAAGACATTGTCTAATGGCCGTGGTGGTTGTAGGTTGATTACTAAACCATATTGCTGGCAGTCATAGATGTTTGTAATAATAATATTCTACAAGAAGCACAGTTTGGAGCAACTTCTGTGTAAGTCCTCCTTCAGCAGAAGAAAGTATGAGGACACTCAGCTTCAGAAAATCCTTCAGGTGGCTGGCCATAAACCTACTGCTTATGCAGGGTAGGCTGTGGCATGTCAAATACAGCACTAAATGAATCCATATTGCTGTTCTGACTTTCTTGCTAGCATTTACTCTCTTTTCTGGTTTAAAATGTTTGAGACTTGGTTGGCATTATATAAGTTTAGCCCTTCATGGTTGTTTTTTTTGGCACTATATAAGTTTAGCCCTTCATGGTTGGTTTTTTTTTTAGAGTATACAGAGGAGGAGAAAGAAACGAAAAAAAATAGAGAACTATATTGACCTTTTCAAGAGAAGTGCCAACAGAGATAGCACTCCCACAGAAGTGTTTTACTTCTGAATAATCAAGTCTGGCAGGAGCTCTGGTGTGATGAGATCAGCCTGCCACCTCCAATAAGATTAGGATGAAAATCTGCCCCAGTTGATAAAAAAAAAAAAAAAAGAGATATCATGCAATCTTTCTCTCTTGAGTTTACTAGATCAGTTCCTTCTGATATCTAGACAAGAAAGAAGTGTAAATTTCTCATTTTTTATGCCATCTCCCATTAACTGCAGTCATCTGCATGTTGCTAAAAATAATTAAGAATTTAGGAGCAGTTTCTTTTTTTGATGTGTAATTTCTAATCCTCATTTGGACTTTAATACTTTAAATATAACAGTTATGTAAAAAAAGCCAACTTGCTGAGCTGTAGTCAAATGGACTTGTTAATATTTATAAATACGGCACACTATGAAGCATGTGTTTCAGAAAATGACTACCTCTCCTGTCACACATACAAGATACAAATTGCCATTTTGTATATTTCTCTTTCATTAGAGTCTCCTAGGTCTCAGAATCACATATGGCAAAACACTTCAAGCATCCAAAAGATGACTTCAAGCAACACATGGCTGGCTATCTTAAGCCACCCCGAACACATCTCACACTAGGCCTAACTACTAGTTTCACTTACTCACTGACTTCTACCATTCTTCACACCTGTGATGTCCCCTGCCCCCCCACACTTTAGAAATCACCCAGACTAGACTCAGTCGGCTCTGGAAATATGAATGAAGCTTATATTTACAGCTAGCACAATTTACAAGCAGATATTTACAGTATATACAGTTATAGACAGAAATATACAAGGTAAAAAAGGTAATACAGACACAACTCCCCTTCCAGAAACCTGAGTCCCCAAAAGGGGCTCCCAACCGCCACTTCATCTCCCCCCTACCCCTCTCAACCTTACCCCAGTCCCAAGGAAGATTAGAGGTTCAGCCAGGGGGGTTAGGAAGCAAAGTGGATTAGTCCGAAATGGAGGGTGAGGTTAGAGAGTAAGACACAGCTCAGCCAGTTCCCCAGCTCCAAGCGAGACTCCCGAGTGCAGTGATTATCTATGTTTTGCTTTTCATTCTTACACATATCAGCAAGCCTATGAGCGAAGTAGACATCACCATTGTTTTCCTTTCACAGTCTGTGATCTAATTCTTCTCACCAAAACATTCTAGCTAGGCTCAAACTAGCACAACACCACTCTTCAAAGTAACCCCACAAACTAAATACTTGTCTTATAGGTGTTTCGTCAATCTTCTTGCTTCTACAAGTGAGGAGACCAAAACAATTCTAACATTCTACAAGACCAAGCAAGTATCTGCATATAAATATTTATCCATTGCAGGTATTGCACATAGTAGCCTGAAGCTAATCCAATAAAACAGGCACTCATATATCCACAATCAAGAAGTTAATAAATGTCCTAATTGAGTCTGACTATTGAATGCAGCACTCTCTCTCCAATAGCTGCAGTAAGCTCAGCTTTATCACTACTTCTAATCCATTCTCTTCACTTGCCGAAAGATTCCTCTTCCTACAAATCCATCCCTTGCCTATTTCTTGTGAGCTTATTACTGTTGAATTTTTCTAATGTTATTTAAAAATGTTCAACTAGTGAGATTGTTGAAGTCCCACCAATTTCCCAGCTACTTATGGGTTTAAGCTGGAAGAGGGGAGATTCCGACTGGATGTTAGGAGGAAGTTCTTTACAGTCAGGGTGGTGAGACACTGGAACAAGTTGCCCAGGGAAGTTGTGGATGCTTCCTCCCTGGAGGCGTTTAAAGCCAGGCTGGATGAGGCCTTGAGCAACCTGCTCTAGTGGGAGGTGTCCCTGCCTATGGCGGGGGGTTGGAGCTGGATGATCCTTGAGGTCCCTTCCAACCTAAACCATTCTATGATTCTATCATTCTACTTTCACTTTCAAACATTAAGTACACTTTTCAGTATCAGCTGAAGGATCCTTTACAAGAAATTCAGAAGTCTAGCAGCATGGCAATAATATCCTGTTTACTGTCTACAGTTAAGGAGTTTTTCTGCTGTGTTCATTTGTGTAGGCCTTCAAGATTTTTAATGCTAACTCTTCTCTACGATACTGTCTTTAACTTTCCTATCAAGTCGTATACTCTTTTTTTTACCTCAAAGCTTTTGCTGGGGTTTCCTGAATCAGAAAGTTCACTTGAATCTTTAAAATGGTATTTCCAGAACAGGCTCTGAGATGCTAGTAGGTGTGGCTATTTTTTTTGCTTGACCACTTGTATCCTTCATTTAGTTTCCTGCCCTGAAGTTGAATATTTGTACAATAGATATACTTGATTTATTCTCCCCAGTAAAACTTTTAGATGGTGATCATTCTCTCCTGCTCTCCTAGTCTGGACACCTAGGTCCTATGTGTGACTCAGATCCATTCCCAGAACAGCTCCTCTTCATGTTGGTTACAGGACTATTTGAAACAGACATTTGTTGCATGGAAAGCTTTTATCTCCTTATAACATCCTGATGAGGAATCAGTTTAACTCATTTGCACATAGTTAAATCTTCCACTTCGCCAGAAAATTTACAGCTTCTCTACCCTCACTTAACATTTTCTCATCACAAACATCATCTGATCCAAAAGCTGTTAATACAGTACAGTATTGTATTACTCAAAGGCATTTTCCATTATCAAGGCTTTGCACTGCAGGTTTCTTTCCCCCTCACAAGATTTTCTTGTTGCTTTTTATGCAAAGTGCCACTCCCTTGACTCTCTGCCTAATCATTCCAGCAACACTGGCAGCATTTTAACATCATAGATCAGTGATTACTCTTCTTCCTTCCAACACATCTATTATAAAGCAGTTGTCATTTGATAATAAGCATTTTTGCTAGTTCATATTAGCTTTTAGGCTTCAGATAAAATAAAAGCATGTTTGTTCCAGCTCTGCTACTCAGTCTTTGACATACCTGTTACATCATATATTCAGTTAAAGGTTTTCCAAGAATTATAGTAAAAGAGTCCTTTGATACTACTATTGTTAGATTTCAGATAAAAGCATATATAATGTTTGTTCCAGCTCTGCTACTCAGTCTTTGACATACCTGTTACATCATATATTCAGTTAAATGTTTTCCAAGAATTATAGCAAAAGAGTCCTTTGATACTACTATTGTCAGATTTTCTTCATTAGTATATTCCTGGTAAATCTTAAACACTTGATATTTCTTACTATTTCTATTTCAATTCTCTAATTAGCCTTCATATCAACCCTTCCTTTTACCTTTAAAAAGTTATCAGAAAACCCAAGAGCATTCATGCAAACTCTTCATATTCATCACCTTATTTTCAGAATTTCCTAATTTCTTATTTTTTCCCTCACACTGAGCTCCAGCTCTACACACATACCCTACCCTCAGTCACTTCCTACATTTAGTCTTTTACCTGCTGACACAGTTAATGATATGAGGGTTCCAGAATCTTTTGTTTGTTTCTCACATATTTTGTTTGTTTGTTTGTTTGCATCTCACAATAAAGTCTCATATTTTCTTGCAATTATTTTAAATATAAGTGCACTTCTCAGACAATCAAATATTTTCTGAAGTATTCACACTGAAAATATTCCATTCACACACTAATCTGCATTTTCAGATTCTGAACTAATATTCTCCTTCTACAATCTCTGTGTAGCAGTAACTCGATGTGGTTTTGTTTCCATTATGCCCTTGCCTACTTCTTTAAGATTACAACTTTAAGACAAGAATAAATACTAAGTCAATAAATAAATTACACAGATCATTTTGTCTTCAGTAAGCTGCCACAAAAATATCATCAGCAATTGATGCTTTGACGGTTCTCATTGTTCCATCTCAAGATTTTATTTTTTATAAAACTTTGATTTCACAAAATGGTTCAATTTCTGAAAAGTGACAAAAATCACTTTATAAAATAGAACAGAATGATGAGAGAATACTCTACAGGCCTTATATGGACTCATTGTGATCACTGTTATTATTCAAGAGGCAGCACAGTGAAAACATTTCCTCCAGTAAGCCACAAGAACTGTTGTCAACAGGTTAAAGCAGCAATTATTTCCCTCTACTTCGCTTCTCTCTCAAGGAGAAGTAGCTCTAGTGCTCTTCCAGTTAGAATTTCCCATTTAATGAAAAATACAGATATATTGGAACGAACACAGCAGAAAAATCAAGATCATCAGAAGTCTAAAACATAAGATGCAGACAGAAAAGCTGAGAGTTTTGAGAAGGATAAAGAGGCAAAGGAACTCTTACTGCTGTCTCAAACTACCTAACGTGTGGCTACAAATAAATGGGAATCAGATCCTTCTTAGACATGCACAACAAGAAAGAGGCAACTGACACAAGTTGGAACAAAAAAATTTACATAGTGCTAGCAAACAGGGGACAGCCTTGTCCATCCATACATCTCCATCTTTAAGGCTATCTCAAACTCAGCTGAACAAAGCCCCAAGCAGCTAGAATGGTCCTTTTATAAAGATGATTGGACCAGATGACCTTCAGAAGTCCCTTCTAAACTAAATAATTCCATGATTCAGGGACATGTCTCTAAGGAGTGACTTTTTTCCCTCCATGTAATCTTTTGCTCTATGTTACTCCTCACTGTTTTTCTCTACATTATGAAGCTAGACCCTTTTTTTTACTTTTTGTTCTTGCAGTAATTATTCTTTTGTATCTCTGGAACATCTTCAGTTATTTCAACTGCTTTAGCACCATCAACATTTCTTACAGCTCCTATACAAACACCTGCTAAAGCTTTAAATCTATTCTGTAGTGTTCTGTATTCCTTTTTCTAGTAGTGCATTTATATAGACATAAAGCTTCCTTTTCTGGATCAACACTGAAATGCTCTTGGCACATCAGCTGGCAAAATGCATGAACTGAACAGTTGAGTACTTCAATCAGACTTTACTTAATCAAAATAAAACTTCACCTAAAGTGTCATTGAATATGCTGGTCTTTGCTTCCAGAACTAGATACCTCTTCTTACACAATTACTTCAATGAAAAGTGCACATAAGCAGGCCCTTCAGAAGAGTGGAAATCAGCTCATTCTTAGCATATTGTCATTTGGCTACAGAAACATTTTTTACTTCTGGTTTTAAAGATAAAACTTTAGAAATAGTCATGGATTGTTTCCAGATTGAGCCTAGTGAACAGCTTTCTGACTTCACTTTGGAAAGCATGGTGTTACATTTCTTTAAGATTCAGAAGTGAAGAAAACTGGATGCCTCCAATTTCTTTGGTGAGTTTTGTTATAACCAATAAGTTGTGTAGAAGCTACAAAGAAGCATCCCCTCTCTTCACTGTCATGACAGCAAGAGCAGTAACTCTGCTGTCCTTTGTACTAGAATTTACATTTTTAGTAAGAGGCAGTCAGATGCCTGGTGCTGCCTACTTTTGTCTTGAAGCATTCATCCAAACTTCTGTAAACCATTCAGCTTGAACAAAGATGAGACTTAGTCCCATGGTACTCTTTAGAAACCTACTTACTGTTCTAAAGAAAATCTTACTGTCTCCACTTCCTTTGAAAACTTAAGATGATGGCACACATATCACCCTTGTAAGATGAAAGATTTCAGAACTTTAAAAAATATTAAGCAGTAAGATCCACCTGTAAAAAAAACCTTAAGTTGTCCCTGCAGGCTACAGCCTTTTAATTGTCTTCCCTATGCATTTGGCATAAGAGTATACTTCAGCTATGGCTCTCTTCTATTAGGTTTTGTCAAAACAGTCCATTCAGGCAACCTCTGAAGGGACATTAATCTTGTTAACTCTAGTGTTCTTGCTGTCTGTGGAGATTCACAATCCTTTTCTGAGCCATTAACATGTTTGGCCTGAACATCATCATGTCTCCCAAATGTTACTGTTTAATTACACATAGGAAGCAGTATTTCCTCAAAGGGCTTTTAAACCTTCCAACCTATTAATTCAGGGAATATTCTCGGGAATTCTCCTAACATTATAAATGGATCACAGTTATCTTTGAGACTTATTGTAACAGATGAAAGCAAAACTGTCTCTGGTCTGTGAGGTTTTCTTGCCTTTTTATCCGTACAGTGTCCTTAATATTGAGTTTCATCAGTAATAAACAGTAATACCCAACTCAATAGAAACACTGATAGAGCACAAAAAGCCTGCTGCTTTGCAACCCTTTTGCGGCAGATACAACCACCTGCACAAACACAAATGTCCTGACAGATGCCGGACAACTGGGTAGGAGCTCATAAAGATCAGCTCAATATCTCCACACATTAAGTGGCACCTCAGGGTCCAGAAGCTGTTGTCTTGCTTGGAGGACTCTGCCTTCCAACTAATTAAGAAACTGACCACAGGTCACACTTGAAGGTATAAATGAAGCACTGCTATGGAGAGAGTGGCCTCTCCACACAGCAAGTAGCCTGGCAGTCAGATCCTCTTTGCTTACCCTTAGTCTGGGGCCTTGTCTAAGGAGCCCTCACCCTCTTTTTGGTGAGGGTATGTATTTTGGGTACCTGTGGGAGATCTTCCTTTTCTGAGTGAGTGCACATTTTGGTTCATCTCTCTCAACATTGTTTAACTGGTTGTGCAGCAGGATATTCTCAACAGAACCTGTAATTTTATTGTTGAAAGGAGTGCAGAGTAATTACAACAAAGCCACAATTTTCAGGTGGCTGTTGCTGTCTGTTTTGTTAGTGCCTCTGCAACATCTTTTTGCAAAATAGTTCAATATTACTTCCTTAAGCAGGCTAGAATTTCTCAAGCTTTTAAAATTAAAGGTATGAAGAAAGAACATTAATGTAACACTCTGAAATTTTCATACATGTATGTAAGCCCTGAGAATTTGCAAAATACCTCTAAAAGGTGAGAATTAAAGCAATCACTTACCCCTTTTTTGACAACAAAACTTAAGTTCCAGCTTGCAAAGCATGTCAGCATTCTCATACTTGTCCTCTTCTGCTTTAACCCAAAAACAGGATTCTGTCATTTCCTGTGGCCTAATCTGCAAGCAACAGACAGAACAAAATTTTATCCATTAAATTATTTTGATGAAGAGATTATGCTCTCTAGAGTCTACAGCAAATTAAATGCTTAAGAGACTTGTAAACTTTTGGGACATGTCTGATTGAACATAATAATGCTTACACATTGGGCATTTTGGGCAAACCAAACATAACAATACAAAGCAATACAGACAACACACTCCGCTATCCACGGTCTAAACACAGCAAATTATCTTTGGCCTAGACTTAAAACATGGACTAACTTTAAATAGTCTCTGAACACAGCTGATTTGACTAGATATTAAGTACCTTACCGTTTAGATGACAGCTTTGATTGCTACATAACACTCTGAAAATCTTTTTACTGACTAATTTGATCTAAATAATTATAGTTTCCAGCACTTAGTACACTGGTAGTCCTGGTATATTTGATCACAATGGAGAAGAAGAAAACTAAACAGGCTGTACTTTTTTGACATTTAAATTTACATATGTGCATGTGCCCTAAGGACAAATGGAGAGACTTGCAATGCTTCTACCCATGGTCCAGACTAGAAAGACACAAAACACTTGTTTGGAAACTGTACAGCTATCATTACAGTGCAGTGACTGAACCAGTGTAAACAGTTTGCTAAAAGACAAGGCATAGCAAGATCCAGAAGGCACACCAGTATCAAGGCTGTATTATTTTAGACCACAACTGACTTTTCAAGGCATCTCAGAAAGTGAGCAGTATCTGCCCAGATGATTCATCCATCACTGAAACACAGTTTTCAGAAAACAGTGAAAACTAAAGGCAAAAAGTACTCATATCTTGCATAATTTTAACTAATATATCAATTGTCCTACCTAGTCTTACTCCTGGCAATCTATTTACCCTGAGCTCTGTGTAAGATTTTATATTAAGTATTAATCAGTACTACCTTAGACCAGTTGAGTCGTTTCATGGTAACCTCAGGTCTAAACTCTTTTTTAGGCTTCATTCCAAATGGCAAAGTACATGAAGGTGGAGACCGCTGGACCCCAGGCAGGCCTGGCAGAGGTGGTGGTGGAGGAGCACCTCCAAAAGCCACAGGAACTCCAAATCCATTCAAAGGTGGTGGTGGTGGAGGTGGTGGCGGTGGTGGTAGAACTGCTCCATTAGAAGGCAATGGTGGTGGAGGAGGAGGCAGAAGTTGATGTGGTCCTACACCTTCCAGTGGAACAACAGATGCATCTCCACGCACTGATGGTGGAAAACCCGGTGTCTTGGAGCCATACTGATAAAGAAAATATTCTTATTCAGTTTTGCATTTTTCATCAACAAAATGCCATGACAACCATAGCTTATAGATTAAATCTAGCAAGGCAATTGAAAGTTAATGCCATTTTTTCTTGCATAGGTCAATCAATTATTATGAGGTCAACATGATTTTGATCTTGTAACTGGAAGTCTCAACAGCCAAGGTGGATATTTGGGAGGCGGGGTGCACATCAAAAATAAACTGAAATGCTGTATCCCGCTTGTCATGTTTCACTGGTCATGATCTAAGATGGATCTGTAGGTATCTTGATAAAATTTATCTAGACTACCACAGTTTAGCTAAAACTTAAAAAAACTAACATGCTACTCTCTAGCATTTTTACTTATCTTACATAGTATAAACAGTCCAAGGACATAAAAACAAATGCTGAATAGATTAATAATTCTTCTGAAAAACAGGTACTTTGCAACACAGAACCATTATCATTCTACAGAATGATTACACAAAGTAATGATGAAAATAATTCCTTCCCAAAAGTACAACTAACTTACACATTGACTGCTTATTCTATATAGTAAGGACATCTCTACTGTATCAAGATAATCTTATTAGCACCTCAGGAAGTCTATAAAAAATATACATTTATTTCTACTACTTGAAGAACTTCTGACATTCAAGCATTAATAAATAGGTACCTGACAAAACCAACAAAAGAATAAATAAGAAATAAGTATCTTTTAGTGATAGCATTAATCATTTTTTCAACTGGTAATTCTGAGCTAAACCAGTCCATTTTATTCTTTTTTAAAATGGAGGAAAACACAACAAGCAAAACATTTTTTAAAGGAAATTATTAATAAATATTAGTAATAAATACATGCACAATGATATTATTGCTCTCAATTTCTGATCATATGTATTGTTCACTCTGACAAGTAGATATGGAACAATTAAGCTCTAATAACAACAAAAAAAACCCACCCAAAAAAAAAAAAATACAACAAAAGAGCAAGACCAGGAGAAAAACTGTCATAGGAGGTAGAAGCAGCCAGTTACGTAGCAACTGATGCCTTTGAATAGAATAGAATAGAATAGAATAAACCAGGTTGGAAGAGACCTCCAAGATCATCCAGTCCAACCTAGCACCCAGCCCTAGCCAGTCAACTAGACCATGGCAGTAAGTGCCTTATCCAGTCTTCTCTTGAACATCTCAACTCCCCAGGCAGCCCACTGGAAACAAAAGATCCCTCTTAAGACGGATTTAAGAGTATTAACTTGTACCAATCCATTATAGTTAATTCTCACCCAAAACCTGAAGTATAATGACACGTTTAATCAGACAAAAGCAGAGCTAAACTAGTTTTCCTCACCAAGAAAATCAAGCAAACTCAAAACTATAAAGCAATCCCATGATCAAAACATGTATTCTATCACCCTCCTATACGCATACCTTCCCAATGCTGTCTTTCTTAAGCCAGGAAATAAGACACAGGAAAAATCAGTTGGTCACACAGTCTCCTTAAATAAATTTTAGAGCTGAAGCAGTTACAAGTTAACTGAAGTACTACTCTCAAAAATCTCCACTATTCCTCTCCATCACATTTTAAAATATCTATTTATGCTTGGAAATTGAAAAATTATCAGGAAATGTTCTTATCCAGCCACAGGTTATTTCTTCCACTGCTGGATATCCATGGTAAGGCTTTGGCAAAGCAAACTGTGTAATGAGTAATTTCCTGGGCAGGGATAAAGATCACAGTGATGAATGCTAATTTAAAAGCACAGGACTTACTACCTATGTGGTTTAATTACTTTGGCAATATATGACACTGAAAGCAAAATCCAAATGATATCTAAGAAAGCAGTTTAATTAACAGAGCTCAGGCGAAAACAGGATCTGGGAACTCAAACACCTAATTAATGTCACACTAAAATTCTCTGTGTTAAACAGCAATAAAGGAAACTAGCAGTCAGTAATAATCAATAACAATGATTCTTTGTAAAATTCCTCAACTCCACTAGGAGAATCTCCAAAAGATGCAAAATGGAATCACTTTCAAAAACATCACTTCATACATTCGCATAAACCATCTTATACCTGGGATTTAAAAGCCTGTAATTCTGCTTCAAGTTCATGGATTCTTTCTTCTTTCTTTTGTAGTAGTGCCTGAGTCTCCTGATGAACTATAAAATCTTTTTCAAACTAAGAAAAAAAAGAGACAATTGTTGATGCCAGTCATTTCTGCACAGTTTTGCATAGATTTCAACTTTTCCTTTTGTGTTTCTTAAACTTTACATGTTAAAAATGCCAAGGACAAATAGAAAATATCTGCTGTTCTAATTTCCATGTATCCATCGTGTGGAAGCATCACCTCTATTACCACTACAAGTCTTTACTCTATGAAATGGCTAAATATGGACTAAATAGAAAAAAGACATACAGTAATACAGAATCTGTAAATTCAAATTAGTTTATTCTTATTCTTCCATTGTTTATCTTGTTGAAGAAATCAATCATTTCAAATAAAGTGTTCAGTTGATTTTGGGGAGATTTGTACATGAAATCTTAAAAAGCATAGTAAAAAAGCTTAAACAGTAAATATTTACTACTTTACACCCCTATTCCCTCCTTCCTAGTCCATAAGAAACATCTATATTCCCTCCTAAACACAGAACTATACCATGTCCAGTTACACTATTCATGAAGTTATCAAGTAATCTCCTGTGTACATATTATGATCATATAACTTAAAAATTACTTACTTTTCTGGAAAGTTCAGAAGCTCTCTCTTCACATTCTTCTAATCTTGCTTTATCTACACAAATATCTTGAAAAAAAATAAATACATTTGCACATATACAGGGAACACAAGATTCTTAATCACATATAAAACTATAACTTAGGTTTTGGAATACATAAGTATGTATCACATTGTAATAATTTCCAAATGTAGTACTTACCTAGTAAATGGCTGAAGTCTATATCTAATCTTTTACGATAGGTGAAATCAGGGTCTGTTCCACTTCTATGTAGCACTATCTGGGACACACACTCTTCAATTAATTTGAAATACTGTGGACTAAAGACAGAGATAAATTATTTATCATCATATTTATTAATTAATATATATATTAAATCTTGTCTAGAAACCAGAGTAAAACACTGGATTGATTTTCATTGTTTACACAAAGCGTGAAAATAAAACCAGTGGACTTAAATGATTCTCATATTATTAACTTTTAATCTTTCCCTCCATGAAAATGAGGAAGACTATATTTCCATTCAGACTACCTCTTGCTTCCTCCTCTCAGTACAAAGAAGGCTCATCTTTCCACTTGATCCTTCTGGTTTTGTGGCTTTATTAAACTATGGATGCACTGCAGCCCTACTTCAGTAAAAAGAATGAATAACATGATGATCTGGATGAGGGCATGGAGTCAGTCATCAGCAAGTTTGCAGATGACACTAAGCTGGGGGCAGATGTGACTGAGTTGGAGGGCAGAAGGGCTCTGCAGCGGGACCTTGACTGCCTGGACAGATGGGCAGAGTCCAATGGGATGGCATTCAATAGCTCCAAGTGCAGGGTGCTGCACTTTGGCCACAACAACCCCATGCAGAGATACAGGCTGGGGTCAGAGTGGCTGGAGAGCAGCCAGACAGAGAGGGATCTGGGGGTGCTGA
>WAAF01019130.1:26925-42953 GCA_013400475.1 Tricholaema leucomelas | reverse complement strand
CTGAGAGAGTCATTGGACACTGGAATGGGCTGCCCAGGGAGGTGGTGGAGTCGCCGTCCCTGGAGCTGTTCAAGGCAGGATTGGACGTGGCACTTGGTGCCATGGTCTAGCCTTGAGCTCTGTGGTGAAGGGTTGGACTTGATGATCTGTGAGGTCTCTTCCAACCTTAGTGATACTGTGATACTGTAACATGAATGCTGGGATGGGGTATGACAGCTCGGTCTCTTGTCCAAAACAGCAAGCTGTGAATTTCCTTTCAAGTGGATGAGGTCTAGCAGAAATGTTAAGGGTCAATCTGCGCTAGACCTTGTCTGAAATGCAAGGTTATGCAGAATGCTATGCAGCAATAATGGCTTTCCTTCCACATTCAATTTATATCTGCTTCCTCCAGTGTTTCCTCAAAAACAACACAAGCAGATTTTAGAAAGGAAAGTATTTGGCAATTTCCAACATCTCAAATGTTATTAACCATTTCCCTGTGATTCATCTGAAAACTTTTCCAGGACACGTTAGTATGTTCACATCGACCTATAATGTATAATGAGAACACTTGTGCTAGTTTGAAGCTAGCTAGAATGTTTTGGTGAGAAGGACTAGATTACAGGCTGCAAAACAATGGTGATGTCTACTTCCCTCATAGGCTTGCTGAGATTTATAAGAACAAGAATCAAAACATAGATAAAGCACTACTGCCAGGGAGCTCTGAGCTGCATCTCTCCCTCTAACCTCACCCTCTGTTTCTCTGATTAATCCACTTTGCTTCCTAACCCTCTGGCTGAACCTCCATTCCTCTTTGCGACTGGGGTAAGGTTGAGAAGGGTAGGGGGAAGGTGAAGGGGCACTTGGGAGCATCTCCTGGGGACTCAGGGTTCTGGGAGGGCTGTTGTGTTTCTGTATTACCTTTTACCTTGTATATTTTTATATATAACTGTATATACTGTAAATATCTGCTTGAATATTGAGCTAAGCTGTAAATAATAAGCTTCATTCAATTTCCAGAGCTGGTTGAGTCTAGTCTGGGTGATTTCCAAAGTGGGGGGGGACAGGGAACACCCAAACCATGACACAGGTCGAGAGAGGTTCTCCTCCCCCTCTGCTCTACCCTTTTGAGGCCACATCTGGAATACTGTGCCCAGTTCTGGGCCCCTCAGTTCAAGGACAGGGAACTGCTTCAGGGAGTCCATCACAGAGCCATCTGAGTGTAGTCTGGGAGATTTCCAAAGTGTGGGGGGGGCGGGGAACACCTAAACCATCACAACACTTAATTCCCAAAAGTTACTCTAAATTAAGCATATGTTCACATCTCTGCATAAAGTGCACATCTGTGTATACTTGGTCTTGTCCTTTGACTCAAACACTACAAAACAGCAATGCTACTAGCATGACTTATAACCAATTAAAAGACTTGTCCTGATCACATACATTGCTGATAGCAAGGTTCAGACCTCAATAAAACCAGATTTCTCTATTTATATATCATATTATATCCTAAGCAGAAGAGACTGAAAAATTGATACATCTGAACATGAGTTCACAAAGGAATATTTACAAATAGCAATCCACACAGAAAAATACTGAACTATTTATGATTACATTTATGCAAGATATGTTTTTTTAATGACTAAGTGAAAATAAAATACATAACTAACACTTAACATACCGTATAAAATAATCATTTCTTATCAGCAGAAGATGTTGGAGAATAGAAAGAAAATATCCCTCAGCACTAGTGTCCTTAACTGTATTCCACACCATGTTGTAAACATCATTTACTTCAGTAAAAGTGTTAAGGAAAGTAATAGCCAAGAAAAAAATAACATTTCAGTCAAATGTGGACTGGTAACTTTTTTTAAGAGAAACTATAGCAGAAAAATGTCACTTTATTCATGTTTCTCTTGCTGTTATGAAAAGGATATTCTAGTTCAGACCTAATATCTTCTAAACGATGAGAGAATTCAATCATGTCTTCTTCCTTATGCTCATTGAACACTTTCAGCTGAATATCGAGTGCGTCATTCTTTATACATCTCAATTGCTGCAAAGAAAAGACAGTAGGCAGGCTTGCAAAATTAGCTCTTCTATAGGTAAAAAAAAAAATCTTACTTTTTTATAACTTTCCTAAGTCTGTTATTTTAAATGTTTAAAAGAGTATGAGTTAAATATTCAAAAGCTAAATGTGGCTTCAGCCTGGCATAGCAAGTGTCTGCACAAGAGTCTGCCACATGTTCTAAATCAAAGTCCTAAAAATGCTCTGTAACTGGAGACCACACTTTACCTTTACATTGTTGTTTTTTCAAAACTGATTCTAATATCTTCATGCCAAAACTTCACAAAATACCTTTAGGAACGATACATTAGAATTTCTTCTCCCATTCCCCCTCTCAAGCTCAAATAGTCCAGCAATGTAAATAGGGATGCAAAAAGAAACTCCAAGAAGCTTACTGGCAATATCTCTTTCAATCCACTGCGCATAAATTCATTTCTGATGTGAAGTCTAAAATCCAAGTCATCAGGAGATGTAACAAGAGCGTTGATAAGCTGCATGCAAGCCACCTATAATAAAGGAAATACTAAATTATTTTATGTCTTTAAATATTATTTAATATAATTAAATTAATTAATTGATTTAATTATTTAATATTATCACAGTCAAAAAGACATAACAAACTATTCATTAGACATTATGTCATGTCAAATTATCAATCTACTGTCATCTTATAATTAAGATACTTAAGTTTCCTATCAGTCACATGAATTTTTTTCATTACAATTAAATATAATTTAACTCCACTTATTTCTTTCAATTTATTCAAGCAGCAAGGTCCTTTAGTAAGTGAATTTTGGCAGATAGTAAATACTTTGATGAGCATAATTTTCAACTTATAAACATATATGTTAAAAGTCAATGCCATAAAAGAAGTGTCTATGTGAACTGTGGAAAACATATTAGAAGACAAATGATGATTAACCTGAGCTTGGAGAACACAAAAGGTGTATTTCCCTTCTTTTCAAAAACCTACCCTCTTTAAAAACACTAAGTGTCATCATGGCAACTGGTACTTCAGCTCAAATGCAAGCATGAGGTCAAATAGTGAATCCCTTTTGAAGAATCAAGAGATTCCTGTTGAAAATCCATAGCCAGAAGTATCAGGAATTCACTGTCCAGATTTACAATTCTTTAGAATAACAGCAACTTTTTAATCAGAAATAAGAACTATAACTATTACTCCTTTTTTTTAACCCTCTTTAATGTTTGCTCATCATGATTCAATGCACAGGAAACACTAGTCATGGATTTCCAGTATTTGAGAGGTTTTAAAGGCACAAGTCAACAAGGATATGTCTTCTGGTCTAATATACTGTGTAAACTAATAAAGCAATCTGATTCAAATTGTATCCCTGCTGTAGAACCTTTTATTGTCTAGCATATGATGATGTATTATTCTGTGGTAAGGCAAAAGCTGATTCCAGGGACATACTGTATCACTCATCTTCAAAGTACATGTAATTCCAAGTACTGAATTTACATATGGTCACCAGAACAACTAGATGGTTTAGCTACTTCCATACAGACTGTAAGAAACAACAGCACTCATTAGATTTCCATGTGGGACACACTAAGATTAAATAACTTACACCACAACTATTTATCTTACTGCAAGAATGTAAGTATGAAAGTAGTTTTATATATGAATTTAGCTGAAGTGTCATAGGGGTGCATGGTAGTCAGCATAATTTAGTCCTACTTATGGTAGCATACTTAGACAAACTTTAGTTAGCACCGTAGAATGGAATAGCTTAGGTATAGTGACTGAGATGTAACAAGTATTAACAAACAACCTCTTAATCCATGTGAGAACTATAAACCTGGTGAGAAAAAACAAGTGAAGCACACTGTGTCCTCCAGCAGGCTGTCAGTGACCAAATGTTACAATACCCAAATTAAGCATCAGGCACTCTCCACCCAATTCTGTAGATGATGGTATTTGAACTCACTTGGATAGAGAATCCCACAACTTTGTGCCAAAAGATGAGATCATCTCTTCACCTTCTAGAGATGCCTAGAGGACAAGGATGCCACACTGCAGCATGGCATGGCATGGCATGGCATGTCTGGAATCTTTGTACTAACCCATCCAATGTTCATCTTGAAAAAAAGTTGCCATGTCAGCATCTATTCTTGCATTAGTGCATCATAAAACATACCTTACATCAAAAGTTGCTTTAAATAGTAATAGGAATAGGGAGCAAGCTTTCTCCTTGCTATTACTTGAAGCACTGAATCATAGAATCAAAGAATCAACCAGGTTGGAAGAGACCTCCAAGATCATCCAGTCCAACCTAGCACCCAGCCCTAGCCAGTCAACTAGCCCATGGCACTAAATGCCTCATCCAGGCTTTTCTTGAACACCTCCAGGGACAGTGACTCCACCACCTCCCTGGGCAGCCCATTCCAGTGGCAAATCAATTAAGTTCTGTTCTCTCAAAACTTTTATGAAGCTGTACATAGATCTACACATTAATAATACAAACCTATTGCTCTCTGGAGTACTGAGTCTTTCACTGAATTGCATTTTCTTGATTCAATTAGCTCTGTCATTCAAAACTATTAACTCAGTACGTTGACAGATGCCACCAACGCTTGTACTTCTGTTAACATCAGTGACGCATTTCAGTGATTGCAGACTTCACTGGACAACACTATCATACAGTCAGTAAAAAAGTACTGGCTACATTTAGATTTCAAATAAAGGCAAACTCCATGTTATTTGATTACATCAGAATTGGAACCTTGTCATTGTTACCAGTAGTTTCAAATACAGCATATTTTCATGCAAACCTTAATGTGAATGAACTGCTAAGCAGGAAATCAGTATTTATCATACTTGATTTAAATTATCAATGAAGAGAAAATCAGACTGAACAAAGTGTGCTACTGTGAAAATCCTGATCAAGAGTAAAGTACAGTTCTATTTTTGAGAGAGCAATGCAATTGAGATGAAAGGAAGTCTAAAGATGTAATTGCAGCCAAAAGAAAAAATGGTATTTTCTTTCATCTTGCCAAGTCAGCAAGGTACCTGAGCACATGTGCTATTCAAATAGAACAGAGACAAGACATAACAATGAAAACCAAAAAACACATCAGTGATAATTACTGTTACTGTAGTACTTTAGTCAAATTTGATCAATTGGGAATTCAATTGTTGTTCCTAACAGGAACATACTCTAGCTTTCCTGTAACAAACAAGACTGGGTTGTGTTAGCAAATTCTTTCTATGGGAATGCAAGGACAAAGCAATAGTGGAAGTTCCAAGCAAAGGTTCACAAAAAGCAGAATAAGAAAAGATTATACAAGAGAAAGCACAGCATTGATTAGACATGTACTTTAATCTGCTTCATCAAAACTTTTTAAATATTTCTAAAAGACTAAAAGACAACAGCAAGAACCTGATACCAAATCACAAACATTTAAAACATGCACTAAAAGAAAGTGTAGTTCAATATCTAGCAGTCAGTATGTAAGACCTAAATCACACATCATCATGATAATTTTTAATTAGTTCATTCACCTAGGAGTAGACTGCAGCAAGACAGGTCTGTTTAATGAACATAAAACCCATAAGGAAAAAATGTGTTAATTTTTATCAAGAAGGAAAGACAAGCTTGAGAACATTACAGTAATGATGAAGTCTGCAAAGTTAGATTTTGAGGGAACATGCCAAAAACAAGAAAGGGAGAGAAATACCCCTCAAACTTGATGAACAGCTTCCAAGTAGCTTATTTAAAGGCAATTTCAACCAGTAACACAGAGAAGATTTAAGTGCAAATACATGTTCTGCTATCCTAAATTCTGCAGCTGGAAAAAAAACACAATATATTAACATTACCCTATGCTTGACAGTAAGCCAACTAAAGAATGAGCAAGCTTAGTCCAATTAGTGTCTGTATAAGGCACAGGAATAAACTCAGAATTCTCAAGAGTTTGCCCAGACAACACAATTTAGCTTCAGATACCTGCATTTAGTTGTCTATATGTAGACAAATATCTATGTATATGTCCATGTACATAAGCAACCTCCCATTCTCGTTAATCAGCAGCCTACTGGATTCTTCTTTAAAGCTCATCTTTAAGATTCTAGATTCTAAAGAGATCTTCCTTACATGGAGTAATCGGGGCACTCTAGGACCTATTGTCTTCACTGACTAGGAGATTCAATTCAGCCTAAACACGAACCAAGTATACAGAGCACTATTAACAGCTGCTGCAGTGTGTCCCATTCAGCTCACAAATCCCAATCCAGAAGGATACTTATTTCCTAAAGGAACCATGTCATTTCAGATGCCCTTGTAGACATTAGGTTTTAAGTTCATGTGTGGGCAACCAAACTGTGCTTTGGATTGTCATTGTTTACATGAGAACTTAGGCAGCCAGCTCAAATGCTTGATGGGTTGGCTTGCCTGCAACCTAAATCCTGTTCACTGTCTTACACTGCTAAAGGGAAAGATCTGACACTTACTTGGAAAGGTCAGTTGTTCCCCATCTACAATGTTTTAAATAAGTGTGATATTTTACCTCTACCTATTTAGAAAGTCTCAACTATGAAAATGCCTCAGGAAAAAAAAAGTCAAGTCTGTCATGATTATTTCTTAAAATTACAAAGATAGAAGTTTGGAAATAGCAGATTGTTACTTTCCCATCCTAAAGTAGCATTAAATTCTGAATATTCAAATACAGATTGTCATTTATAATTATTACTAGAAAGGAATATTGACTTCAGATCTAACAATCATCAAGCAATAAGTTTGTTTCCTGCTTCTGGAGTGTGGCTACTAATCAAAACACCACAGTAGAAATAACAGACAAGGTAATTTCTTCAACAAAAAGAGACCGTCCGGTCTCTAATCCTGCTAACGAAGAGTTGAACCAAAGAGAACTGTGATGGTTTGGGTGTTCCCCGCCCCCTCACACTTTAAAAATCACCCAGACTAGACTCAGACGGCTCTGGAAATTTGGGTGAAGCTTCTATTTACAGCTAGCACAACATACAAGCAGATATTACAGTATATACAGTTATAGACAGAAATATACAAGCTAAAAAGGTAATACAGAAACACAACTTCCCTCCCAAACACCTGAGTCTCAACCGCCCCTTCACCTTCCCCCTACCCCTCTAAACCTT
Organism: Tricholaema leucomelas; assembly: GCA_013400475.1. Taxonomy (NCBI): domain Eukaryota; kingdom Metazoa; phylum Chordata; class Aves; order Piciformes; family Lybiidae; genus Tricholaema lacrymosa; species Tricholaema leucomelas. The sequence goes on along the minus strand of WAAF01019130.1, from coordinate 35,772 downwards.
ACCCCAGTCCCAAGGAAGGTTCAGCCAGGGGGTTAGGAAGCAGAGGGGATTAGAAAAGAAACGGAGGGTGAGGTTAGAGATGCAGCTCGGCCAGCAGCAGAAGTGCCGAGTGGTTATCTATGTTTTGCTTTTTGTTTTTATACATCTCAGCAAGCCTATGAGCGAAGTAGACATCAGCCTTGTTTTCCTTTCACAGCCTGTAATCTAGTTCTTCTCATCAAAACATTCTAGCTAGCTTCAAACTAGCACAACAACAGAGTCCAAAGAATTGTAAGAACTTAAGGGATAAAGCAACCTACAGATAAGCAATTCTTTTATTCAAGTTCTTTGCATATATTCATACTACACACAATTTCAAGGAGCAGCCACTCACAATTATTTGTCCTCAATCTTTCTAATTAAGAAAAAAATGAAGAACAATTATCCCAGATTTAACACCTTTCCCAGGCAACTCTCAAAATATGTAACTCTTATGGAAAATGCCTGTGGCACTCCATTTGACAGCTTTATAAATGTCAACTCTTAGGACACAGAACTATCAATCACTGCTTGCACTCCAGATGAGTGGGTCCTAACTGCATTCTTCTACACGCAATTAATTCAGGTAAGACTCTGTAAAAAGACTGACAGCCATTTGAACTTTCACACAAGATGGGAAAGATATATCCGTATCAACAAAGATGTCTCATCTTCAGTAAATGAAGAGGTATGTCTGCTGAGGTAGTATGAAGTTTAGTGAATAGGTAAATTAGCTTCCCAGGAAGGCAGGAGTCACTGTGAACAAAATATTTTGGGCAAATGATCTATATCTAAAATCAGTTCAGGAGGAGTTATAGATTCTGTAAATGGAGGTATTCTGTCAGTCTGTCCTTGAGAAGATGGCTGCAGAAGTGAAATTATTTTAGACTCTAGAAGGTACACCAGGGAGCTGTGTGTTACTGTATGCCTTTCACTGTTAGAGTTTTGTTGTAGTGCTGAGAATTGCAACATTCAAATACTCTTTCCTGAGGGGCACCTCTAACCCAGATGGTAATTACATCCCACCATAGGTACTTTCTTTAGGAAAAAGCCAAGAACAAATCTTTCACTTCACTTGGCACTCTAGTTAGAGGCATCCTTCCCTTCTTCAACCCTGAAGAGCTGCAGCTAAATATTGTCCGCCATGTCTGTTTTCTGAGGGCTTCTGGGTCTGTGAGTATACTTCATTGGGAACACTTTTAACACCCTGCTTTGACTTTGTATATTTATCTCAAAGATGGGCATATATTGCTGGAAGTATGCACATTATTTTTGGTAGGGGAAAACACTCCGCATGGATGATAAAAATTCACCTGGAATGTGAAAACTGAAATTCACCTGGAATGTGAATTATTTCCTCTGTGAAACTAGACCAGAGAGATCAGATATATTCTACTAAATTAGAAATTACAGCTTCAAATTTTAATCCTCTGCAATTCTAACCAGGGATGTCTATCAGGAGGACTCCACATTCTGAACTTTAAACTTGCATTTTTCCAAGCTGAAGACACTATACTTACTCCTTTTCTGATGAAATACATAGGTACATCTCAGTAGTTCAGAGAAGCTTTTTCCTTGCATAGGCAAGGACAATCAATACTATGTGATATGGATAATCCTATGCCCTATCTTGAACATTCAATTTAAAGAAGCTACACTAAGACTTTCCACTTCACTTTTCTCACTCTTAGTGCAATCATTAATTTGTAGAAAATGCTATAAAGATGATGCATATGTAGTTAAATTTTCTTTACCACTATTAAACTGGCTGTAGATTTTGTCTGATACAGATATTTTATTATTATCTACCCTTGCTAATAACAAAAAAAAAAAAATACAGTAACAATTTTGAGATGTACCATCCACATGAATACACACTTACATGGATCTTCAAATAATTATTATCAGGTTCTACATTTAGATAAGGTAGCTTTGCTCCAATTCATTATGTACACAGTTATGCAAAGGATCTTGTTAACACAGAACAACCAAGAATCATCAAAAATTTCAGCTAACCATAGATTGGTACCATCTCATGTTCTCCTATTTACTAGATGAAAAAGAATGATGAAATGGTATTCCCTGGCAACTACAAATACTGTGTGATGGTTTGGGTTTGTGCTCAAACTAGCACATACTGATAGGGCTATGCTGATGATGAATAGAATAAGACATGTGCCGTTGTCACAAAAACACCTCTCCTAGGACAGGCATGAAATATCTGCCGATTTTCATAGGGATGATCAGTTCTTGTTTTTCAGAAACTGAACTTAATGTTGCTTCAACATCGTGCCTCTTCTCATTTCTAAGTGGAAAACCAGAAGGAATTGCAACTAGAACTGTACAAAAAAAGTAACAGAGTAACAGCACTCTGGTATTAAACTGTCTGCTTAAGGATCAAGGAAAGATGATGAGTAGAGCATAGAAGCATTGATTTCATTGTGTGAGAAGAATGAGAAGAATGCAACAACGCTGAATTTCTTGTTTTCACCACTATCTTAAATACATCAACATGGGCTGTGTCACAAGAGTGGTATTACCTGCCTCTACGAATTTTTGCACGGTCCTCATAGTCAACAAAGATACCTGATTGCCTTATGTGCATGCTCTTGAGCCTGAAACTGAGTATTACTTCTGCCTGTAGTTATAGCCTCAAACTAAGATCGCCAACCTTGTCTTTAACCAAAAATGTTTAACTATGATTTCCATAATTTTGGATTCAATTAAAAGATAAAATGGCAAATATTATCTGCTTCCAACAAATGCATAAAGTAGATACCTAGAGCTTTCACACACCCACCAAAAAACCCACAACAAAAGTCATCCTAGTGAGGTCTTTTATATATTCAGCCTTCAAGTAGCGGAAATGTTAGTCAATTCAAACTACAAAAGGTCAGTTGTTAGTGTCAAATTGAGCTGCCACGAAGCAAGCCTACATATATCAAGTTGATAATCAAGGCAAATATGCCAAGTAACTGACAACTGCAAACTTTTATCTCATTAAAACATTGCCAAATTAACCACAAGGTCAATGTCATTGTTATAAAAGATTACAACTGATCCACACGAGGAACATTGATTTTCCTGTTCTTAAAAAAAGAAAATTTAGCAAACATTTGTAGAGTCTGAAAAACAAAACAAAAACAAAGCCTTTTAGTGGAAGGAACACACTCAAATGGAAGTTCAACTTAAAAAAAAGAGAGAGACAAGAACTTTCATTAGAAGTTTCCTCATCTGTATAAGATACAGCAAATCAAACAGCAAAACATTACCCTTTTTCAGGTACTTTAGGGTAACGCTATTAGTAAATTCAAATTAATATATTTAGCTTAAATATTTTAGCTGTAAATATTTAGCTTAAGTATTTTAGCTGTAACATTTAAACTTTCAGTTTTAACAATGCTTTTACTTTCTTCAAAGGATAACAAAATACCAAATGGAAATACAGCACAATTATGAGGCAGTTTCAGTTGCAGAAAAGTGTTTGTTTAAAAATAAAAGTTTGTAGTGCACAGTTAACAACTAAGATGAAAGTTTTCTGTGCCAATTCAGTTATGTCATCAGTGGTATCTCACTGCTGGAGCTGAGCATCACTGTGAACAGTGAGTATGAAAGTGCTCAGATTTATAAGAAATCTCTAAGTGGTTAGAGATTATCATCTCTATGACATGTTTTCCCTGTAACTTAATTGTGTCAACTGCTATTAATATACTGGTACCTATTTCTTCAAGGGTCTGCTTAGCAACAGCTATTTATAAGGGGGTATAATTTCTGAAACTCATTCCCAGCTGTTGATCAAAAAAAGCTACTACCTGTTTACCTTCACTTTAATCCACAAGGTCTATTTATAGACTTAGACAGGCCCTTACGACTTTCTATTTTATAAAAAGGGGCAAATGAGCAAAACACCAATATGGGTACCAGCCACAGATGGAAATTTGAAGCAGCAGGTAACTGCCCTGCTTTCAGGGCAGTTTTTATGTGATTTTTTAACTGTAAAAAAAGGGAGTTATAGAAATCTTTTTTTTTTCCTTATTAAATCCACGCATATGCAAATATATCAAAGCTTCTTAAAATTCATTATCATATTTGGAACCCTAACACTCAAAGCACAAATGCTACAAATTTCAGGTGTTTGAGGATTTATACTCTGGTAAAATATAGTGTGCTAGTTTGAGCCTAGCTAGAATGTTTTGGTGAGGAGGACTAGCTCATAGGCTATGAAATGAAAACAATGGTGATGTCTACTTCCCTCACAGTCTTGCTGAGATGTGTAGAAAGGAAAAGCAAAAGATAGATAAAAGTCACTTCACTTGCTCTCTTTGCTCTGGGCTTCGCTCTCAGCTCTTCGCCTGCTGGGGAGCTGGGGCTGCTGGCTGAACTCCATCTTGCTTTCTAACCTCACCCTCCATTTGCTTTTGGCTGATTCACCTTTGCTTCTTAATCCCCCTGGCCGAACCTCCANGGGCGGGGGACACCCAAACCACCACATATAGTGAGAGAAGTAGGCATCTTGTAAGTGCTATAATGGACCTGGAAGATCTCAAAAACCTTATGTGCTGTATTGAGAATATAGGCTCATAAATTTTCTTAAGCTAGATACAATATCCTGAAATTGGGTAATATATTCAAAGCATTTCTCTCTACTGAATAAAAATCTATTTTTCAAATGTATTGATATCAATATTCATGCTAAAGAAAGAACAAAGTTGCTTAACCAATGGAAAGAGACACTGAAGTACTCTTATTAAACATTTAAGCTAATTTCCCCATTTTGACTTATTTTTTTTAATTTTAATTTATTATATTAATAAAATTTTCTTAATATATTGTATATAATGTAACAAGAAATACATTGCTATAGTCTATACTTTCCTTCTGCAGTCCCTTTCTAGTCCCATCACACCTGGAGGTTAAAAGGTTTTTTTCTCTCTCCTCACTAATCTTAACTGTAGACTGAGTCTTATGAAAAGGCTCCAGCCACTCCTCAAAAAAAAGTATTACTCTACAGTTCTCCTAAAGACTTCCTAGCCTCAGTTCAGCCTTGCCACTATAAGGTCCTCTTTTTGACTTTTAAAGGAAGTCAGGCAATTACTAAAATTTCCAATACATTATCAAAGTACAGAAACCTGAGGGGGAGGGGAAATGGAAAGAAGACTGGTCTTTCCTCACTAAGCTAGAAACATCTTCTGTGTGAAGCCAGTATCAACCTGATAGGCTTTTCAACAATAACAACCAAATTACATGTAAGACTTCTGCAGAGCTAACTTTGTGCTCTTCAGGGACGTGAGTGCAGAAATCACATGGGCTAAAGCTCTAGAAGGTAAAGGAGCCCAAGAAAGTTGGTTAATAAACCAATAAAGTTGGTTTAAAATATATAAAATAAAAATATAAATATAAAAATATATAAATAGAGCAAATATNTCTGCAGAGCTAACTTTGTGCTCTTCAGGGACGTGAGTGCAGAAATCACATGGGCTAAAGCTCTAGAAGGTAAAGGAGCCCAAGAAAGTTGGTTAATAAACCAATAAAGTTGGTTTAAAATATATAAAATAAAAATATAAATATAAAAATATATAAATAGAGCAAATATTAAACTTAATTGAACTGGAAAAGAGGTTCTTGCAGTTGATTATACTGCTTGTCCACTAGAGGGACTCGAGAAGCTCCTTTCTGCTTAAGGCAGAAGGCTTGGACTCAATTAGAGCTTTACAGAGTCTTGTTTTTGAGTATTTACTCACAAAAGTTATCTCCAGATTCCTAGAGCTAATTACAGTTTCCAGACAGTACCCAAACACTTTCAGGGAGTTCTTTCGGTGCCTTGAAAGCCTTGTAGTTCTTCCCAGGCTCTAACAGGGTGCTGGGAGAGAGGCAGATGATCTCTGACCTGAGATGTGATGACCTGCCTGTGGGGGGGTCAGGTAACACCCAAACCATGACAGAGGGAGAGCAGAAAACACGTCTGGGCAAGCCAGGACATACTTAGGCTTATTTTGGCCTTCCACGACAATCTATTACCATTCTCATAATATTCACTAAGAATTACAATTATGAACAGCATTTAGCTTAAATGAATTATGTGAAAATCAATATGGGTTAATATTTACACTCTTAAATCAATGATTTTAAATGATGATTCAAATGCCCTGTAATACCTTGTGTCTTTCTGCAGGAAAGTCTATATCCAACTAAAGCAAGATGAACACTGAAAATAAGGTGAAAAGATGTCTTTCCTCCAACTCTCAGCATGCAACTTTATGAAATCATAAACTAGGCATGAGAGACAGATTTGCTTTTTTATTATTATTAATCTTTAAGTTTCAGCAAATACCACCAGAAGTGAGATCATCTTTTTCCATTTCAATATATGGCCTACATTTTATTTGAAAAGGCAGTATAAGTTCAACCCCCAAAGTCTGTAAGACTTGGGTGAACAGAAATCAACTCATTGAATAGAATAGAATCAACCAGGTTGGAAGAGACCTCCAAGATCATCCAGTTCAACCTAGCACCCAGCCCTGTCCAGTCAACTAGACCATGGCACTAAGTGCCTCATCCAGGCTTTTTCCTGAACACCCCCAGGGACGGTGACTCCACCACCTCCCTGGGCAGCCCATTCCAATGGAAATCACTCTCTCTGTGAAGAACTTCCTCCTAACATCCAGCCTATACTTCCCCCGGCACAACTTGAGACTGTGTCCCCTTGTCCTGTTGCTGGTTGTCTGGGAGAATAGACCAACCCCCACCTGGCTACACCCTCCCTTCAGGTAGTTGTAGACAGCAATGAGGTCTGCCCTGATCCTCTTATTATTCTCCAGGCTAAACAATCCCAGCTCCCTCAGCCTCTCCCCATAGGGTTTGTGTTCCAGGCCCCTCATCAATTTTGTTGCCCTTCTCTGGACATGTTCCAGCAACTCAACATCTCTCTTGAATTGAGGAGCCCAGAACTGGACACAGTACTCAAGGTGTGGCCTGACCAGTGTTGAGTACAGGGGAAGAGTAACTTCCCTCCTCCTACTGGCCACACTGTTCCTGATGTTGCATTAACATGCAAAATCCCTGCGTTTCTCAACACCAAGTCTTACCATGACATATTTTGAAAGATAACAAAGTATTATAAACAATAGTCCAAAATTTTACCCTGATTTGAAACAGTATTGCTGCTTCTTTTTACTGTATTGACTTGTTCAGAAAGAGATATATTTATTTTCACTTAAGAATTCTGCAAAAATGAAATGCTTACTTGCAGCTGAACTGAGTTATCCTGAAGACCTTCTACAATAGGAGAGAACCTATCAACTTTCCTTTCCTCTGCTGCTGCCGTTATAGCTTCCAAAATCTTTTCAAGGCTGCAAGAAAACAGAGTATTTCACACAAGAGATATATTTAATTTTGCTGGTTTTTTGTTTTCTGAAGAGTCATCTTACCAAAGAATTCACTTGCCTCAATTTCTGGTGTACAATTTAAGAGGTGTAAGCAGTACCTGTTTCCTTTGGAGACTTTTGTAGCTAAAGAAAGACTTACTGGATTACAATGTTTAAAATACCTTTTAAGTTTAAGCAAAAGAATGTCTGCCTAATTATTTCCATCCCACCAGTATAACCACATGCCAAAAAGAAAGCTCTTATGAATATGACCATAATAAAAAATCAAGGACAAAGTTATTTTGAAAGTTGACAAGATATATTTGGAAGTAGCATCTGTCCTAAGTTGAAAATTTTAGTTTCATTCAATTGTAACTATAATTTTGGATATCATGAAATTATCTTACTACTTCTGGCTGCACACAGTACTTACATGTTTTCTTCTCCAACAATGCACATTGCAGAAAGGAGCTTAACTATATCCGTCATCATGTTAGTTTGCTTGGGATCAATTGCTTTGATCAGCAACAAAAGGCTCCTCTCTTCTCCCATAATTCTTTCCAATCCATACTATACAACAGAAGAACAATTTCAAGAAGAGTTGGAGGGAAACTAAATGACTGCATCAAATGTCTAGTGAAAGTCAGCAACAGTTCCTTCCATTAAATATTTCCAATGACCACCAAATAACTAAAACAATTAAGGAGAGAAAAGTCCAAAACAAATCACTGTAACAAGAGCATACAGCAGCATCAGAAGTTTGCAATTTTATTTCTGTAGAAAGGAAATGCTATCAGAAAGAAGTTCTAACTACAATCAATAGAGTGCTTCCCCAGATTGCAGAGGCTTATACCCACTGATCATGTACATTATCTGACAGAACTGTAGTACTTTAGATTTCCAGATTAAATAAACTCCCATACCTTATTATTCATGAAGGCTCTCAAACATTGTACAACCTTATGCTGACTCCTCTTCACAACTTTGTCCTGGCTTAATACAAAAAAGGAGTGCAATTAAATGCTGTTTCCATATTAAGGGAGAGGGCAATTTTACATGAAATCATCCTTCATCCTTACTTTTTCACCTCCACCAATCTTTCCAAAACATCCAACAGCAGTCCCAGACCTTCCCGGCCAAAGTTTTCAACCCAGCTAGGGAGAAAGAAAAAGAAAGCATTTTAAAAAAAATGACATTTCAAAGACTGGCCTCTCCTCTGCTTCCACAGAAGAACAAACTACTACTCACACTACCCAGAGCAAGCATTCAGCAAACAAAGCACCAAGCTCTCAAGTGTCCCTACTTTCAGTTAAAAATACCATCTTAATCGACCTTATAATGGCTTTCCAGTATCTGAAGGGAGCCTACAGGAAGGCTGGGGAGGGACTATTTACAAGGTCTAGTAATTTCAGGACGAGGGGGAATGGGTTTAAACTGGAAGAGGGGAGATTTAGACTGGATGTTA
>WAAF01019130.1:0-19474 GCA_013400475.1 Tricholaema leucomelas | reverse complement strand
TTACAGTGAGGATGGTAAGACACTGGAACAGGTTGCCCAGGGAGGTTGTGGATGCTTCCTCCCTGGAGGCGTTTAAAGCCAGGCTGGATGAGGCCTTGAGCAGCCTGTTCTAGTGGGAGGTGTCCCTGCCTATGGTGGGGGGTTGGAGCTGGATGATCCTTGAGGTCCCTTCCAACCTAAACCATTCTATGATTCTATGATTCTATGATTCAGACAGTAACCAGCCATCCCATTTCTGACTAGGTTCCCCATCTGAACGTAACCCTTAGCAAACGATGCCAATAAACTGTGAATGTCTGTACAACACACCCACAGTACCAAGTGCCATTTATTCAGTCACACCAAGGTTCTGCAGCGTAAAAAATATGATACATCTGGCAGTGCTAAAATAAAATGAAAGCTGCATTTGGTACCAATTGTGACACTGATTATATTAGCTATATATCAGCATGAGAAAAGCTGCTTAAGTTCAAAATGCTCGAGTTAACTGAGAAACAGGAAATATCTTGAGACATCAGTGCCTCTAGAAATTTAATTGCTCAACTGAAGAACAACTGGTCTGTGAGCAGATGTAGCATGAAGTCAGCATTAATTAACTCAGTTAAAATATTACAGGAGGGTAAGCTGCACAACAAAAACAAAATCTTATGAAGAAAATTCACCTAAAATAATCAGTTTGTGGATGTTCAACATACAGAACAGCAAAACTTATGGTAAAACAACACTATAGCAAAGCTGCTTTTATTTCCACTTGAGTATGAATGCCATAAGGATTTTTTTTCCTAGGCTGGAACATCTTTCTACATGTCTGTATAGCACTAAAAGGTGATGACATTTCTAACCTCAAATAATCATAATGCAAACAAACAGCTATAAAAGCACAGAAAAATACATTGAATAACAACCTCTAACAACAAACAGGAAGAGCCACACCACTTTTGGTAGATGAGAATTCACACTCACGTAATAGCCTTTAAACAACTGTTCATTTCTCCAACTGTTTCCTGATAAATAAGTCATGACACTACAGCAGACCAAATTTTTCTTTCAGAATTTCCAAGCCATGACTGTTTAAGCAATGTGATATACATCCTCACGTTAGTATTTTTAAGGGAAGAAATAAAGCTTCATTTAAACCCTACACATTATAAGAAAACATGAAAGCACTAGCAGAATAACAAAGTACTTCAGCAGAATTCTTCCAAACATACTGGTTTTGCTAATAAGTAAATTTTCATTAAGTACTACCAGTATCTCAAACCCCAAGACTTAATTCTTTGCAATTCTTCTACAGGGAGCTCCAGGACACACTATAAAGAGTGATGGCAACATCATACTTAGAAACATATATAGCCTTACATACAGAAGCCTGCTTTCAGCCAGCTGTTTTAGAAGTCTCTAAGCAAACAGAATGAATGAAATGAAAGAGTATTATTAGGTATATTAGTAGAACTGTGGTTGCTTTAAAGTAATGTTGAGTTCTTAAGTGATAGATTCATTCTAAACATCTCTGACATACAGAGGTAGGTCACAGTATTCTACACATAAACAAGCACCTGAGTAGAGCCCTACCAAATCAGCAACTGATGTGCATTGTGATCATCCAAAAGGAGTCATGCATTTCTAGAAAACAGAAATCCTGACACTGAAGTCAGTGATAAAGTTTTAACTATGGTAGAGTCCACTTTGACCACCCAAGGCTGCTTCATTTCCAGTGATTCATTAGGGCCACAACCTCTGTTCTGCATTTTAAGTTTTCATAACAATAACTGTTTTAAATGAAACCTGGTCAGTACTCTGCATAGCAGTTGTAAATGAGGATATTTGTGTCAACACAACGCAGCTTAGAACCAGTCTTCTCTCAGCGTGAGAAGTATGAACTGTTAAAAGATGCTGCTGCAGTATGACTCAGAGAGGCCCACGATGGGATCAGTTGTACATAATAGTCAGGAACAATGGCACTTCAGCTCTTCTAAAAAGGTATGCCTCTTTCATCAAGAAAAGGCACACCAAAATTTAGACAAGTACTCTGGGTATGCAGTGCACTATTCTCTCTAGACTGAGAGGGCACCTGGACATACTCAAGTTATGAAAGAGCACGTCAGGAGAAAAGAGTTTGCCAAGAAGGGAGGAGTTTCCCCTCCTAGCAGCTCCAGCACTGAACTGAATTCATCTGCAGCACTACTCTATCGAAAAGCTGGATCTATACATCACTGAAAACAGCCCCTCCCAGTTATACAATAGCTGAATGCCATTTCCAGTAAGGACACAATAGCAGAAACAGAGTTCAGTAGAGACAAGAGTTTCCCTGTGTAGATTAGTCTTCAGTGATCACCCACAGCAGAAAGGGGGATATATGGGCTGGCAGTGGAAGAGAGGAAAAAATTCTGTTTAGGTGTTTATGAAAACATTCAACACAACAGTTTGTTGGATCAAAGCACTACCCTGAGTGAGGGACAAAACTCTTCTCTTCAACAGAATACCTTGTATCACTGCTTTGGCTCCATTACCAAAAACAAGTGTGCTGACAATCAAAGAAAAAAAAATACTGCAAATGCCACCAAGAAAGAAAGATTAATTAAACCTACTCTGCTACTAGCTTCGGTTCTTTACAAGTATTACGTATCAGGATGCAAACACAGTAAAATTTTCCTCTTCAGAAGAGAGTCTTAACTTCAGCATCATAAGGATGACAAGACTCTGTCAATAGAGGCAGATGCAGCAATTCTTCAGTCAGTGATGTTGTTATCACATTACTTTTTAGATAGGCCTCAGAGGTCTGAGGCCTCAGAATGCATGTGGAGGCTACAAAAGTCAGTGACATAAAACTTGACATGTTGGTTTGGGTTGAGATACTTAAAGAACGATGTGAGACTGACTAGTCTGCAATTTCCTCATTTTCCATGAAATATCTTTTTAAAATGAAAACAACTTAGGCCTCCTAATATTCCAGTATTGAGGAACTTTCATGCTATAGAAGGACTAGAAGCTTTGATAAGATCACCTTATATAAATAATCTCCAAATGGTTCTGTTCTGCAGTGGGCATCCAGCTTAAGAGATGTGGTAGAGCACTACACTTAAAAGGTACAGCATTTAAAGCAGATAATAAGATTGAAATTACTGTATTTAACAGCTTTTCTCACTATTTAGTTGTAATTTTTTACTGATACCTTTACATACACAGANTTCTGGGAGGGGAATTGTGTCTGTATTATCTTTTTTACCTTGTCTATTTCTGTCTATAACTGTATATACTGTAAATATCTGCTTGTAAATTGTGCCAGCTGTAAATATAAGCTTCATTCAAATTTCCAGAGCCGACTGAGTCTAGTCTGGGTATTTTCTAAAAGTGTGGGGGGCGGGGGATACCCAAACCATCACACAGTGACAGTCAAAGAATGAAGTATATTAATTCTAAAACAGTCAAAAGGACTGAAGACAATATGAACACCGAAGCATTTAGCACTGGTCAGTCTCAACTTTGCAAAAACAAAGTAGCTTTTCTCATCTTTAAACTGCCCAGTACACAACATTTCGCACTTCTCTGAAGCAACCAGTAATTCTCTATAAGCAAAAAGTATGCTAACTGGGTTCATATGCAATGCTTTTGTTGTTAATTAATTAAATAACATCATAGCATGAATTCTGTATAAAGTCAAATATGAAGAAAACTAATCAGTTCAATAATTCTTTTTTAAACACTGCTAGAAAACAAAACCTGGAAGAAAATAAAAGCATGAAACGGGTCCAAGGAGTTTTCTGCAGATTCTTTCCATCTCCATTAGTAGCCATACCTTTACCAAAAAGAAATCTTGCATTGCATACAGAAGATACATATCAAGCACAAGTGATTATCTTTCATTAAACTTGTAAAATAATGAGATAAACACTTCTAAAGGTCACTGTGTCTATAAGAAATGAAGGTTAGTGAGAAGAATGTAATATATATGCATCACTTTTTGCCTTCCAGTAACAAACAAGCTATTCATTAAGTTTTGGTGTACTTCAGAGAAATTTACTTACAGATTTTGAAGCAGTACTAATATATTGCATCACCATTTCTTTTTTGGTATTAAAATCTTTTTCTCTCAATGGCATCTTCTTGTCTTCATTTAAATTCATATCTTCCTACAGTGGAAAGGAAAAAAAAAAAATTTACCTCTCATCCAGTAACAGAATTGTTTAAGAAACTGAATTTTCATAGAATCATAGAATCAACCAGGTTGGAAGAGACCTCCAAGATAATCCAGTCCAACCTAGCACCCAGCCCTATCCAGTCATCTAGACCATGGCACTAAATGCCTCATCCAGCCTTTTCTTGAACACCTCCAGCGACAGCAAAATTTAAATCCTTTTTTTTGGCATGCATTGACTCTGCAGAGCTCTGAACTGATCCCACTCCAACACTCCACCTCCAATGCACACAGTCAGCTCTGACAAAAATGTGAGCTTGAGTAATTGAAAGGTATTGTACAAACAACTTTTCATAAATTAGATACTACTCAAAATCATAAAAATCCTTATCCAACTTCCCCAGGAACGTAAGACTGAAAATAAAAAGGTCAACTATGCCATGATAAACAAGTTCATCACATCACTACTAGCACAATCTCTTCTTAGAAATCACACAAACACACACACTAAACTACAAAATGTGTTATTGAACACTTCCTAAAACATTTATAAATGTACTCAAACCAGTCTCTTAGAAACATTTTTGTGATGATACATCTATTTGTTCTAGAATTCTCTTCCTCAGTACCCAGATACTTAATCCTGGGCAGTGGAACACACTGCACTGAGAGCAATTCACAAAATAACACTTATCTTTGAAGTAGGTAAGGCCTAAATTCCTGATGATTTGATCTTCAAAGCAATACCTTCACCAGTTAGCAAAATCTTATAACAATTCGTTCCAACATAAACTCAGAGGTCATAAAGAGCAGATGCATAGCTACATTCAAAAGCACACAGCTATTCACTAACATTTCTGACACAGAGACTTCTACTGTTCAAGCCTAGAAATGCTATGATCATTGCAATCAATTCCACATCTGTCCAAAATGACACTTCCCATCACACTGGAGGTAAAAATGTAAATTTAAAAAAAATATAAAAAAAAAAAAAGAAGGAAAAATTCAGGCTTAGCAAAAATTACTGTGGTTATTTTCAGCTGAGAATCACGAGGTGAATCCCCACCAGCTCTGTCAGGAGAAACGCTACAAGATCGGTAGGTAATCACCTTGATATAAAAACTATTTCACCTGTCAGACATCAAAAGACAAACAAGAAGCAAAGTCTCAGCCTTTAGAATTTTAAGAACAAGAACCCTAAAGATCAAAATCTTCTACTACATTGAAACTTAAACTTCCATTGTCTTTTGCTAGTTTTCATGCTGAATAGAATCAAGCATAGTTGCTAGAAACATTCCAAGTTTTGCACAAATCCAAGCTGCGACAAGACATTGCAGAATATGCTTGATACCTTAACAAGAACTTCTTCAAAGTGCAGTTAGGGCAATTTTGTGTTGATTCTGAATTTTTTCCTTTATAAATGTTACTACTCCCTTGAGGACTAGAAAAAGTTTAGAATGTGTTTAATTTTTTTTTCATTAAATTTGTATTAAATTAGTATTTTTATTATTTGTTTCATACTGTATACTGTATTCATAGAATCGGATTTGTGCATTTGATACTATCATGGAGTCAATCAAGTTGGAAGAGACCTCTAAGATCATCCAGGCCAACCTAGCACCCAGCCCTAGCCAATCAACCAGACCATGGCACTAAGTGCCTCATCCAGTCTTTTCTTGAACACCTCCTGGGACGGTGACTCCACCACCTCCCTGGGCAGCCCATTCCAATGGCAAATCATTCTCTCTGTCAAGAAATTCCTCTTAACATCCAGCCTAGACCTCCCCTGGCACATCTTGAGACTGTGTCCCCTTTTTCTGTTGCTGGTTGCCTGGGAGAAGAGACCAACCCCCACCTGGCTACAGCCTCCTTTCAGGTAGTTGTAGACAGCAATGAGGTCACCCCTGAGCCTCCTCTTCTCCGGGTTAAACAACCCCAGCTCCGTCAGCCTATCCTCACAGAGCTTGTTATCCAGGCCTCTCAACAGCTTTGTTGACCTTCTCTGGACATATTCAAGTATCTCAATATCTCTCTTGAATTGAGGAGCCCAGAACTGGACACAGTACTCAAGCTGTGGCGTGACCAGTGTTGAGTACAGAGGCAGAATAACCTCCCTTGTTGTACTGGTCACACTGTTCCTGATCCGGGCCAGGATGCCACTGGCTCTCTTGGCCACCTGGGCACACTGCTGGCTCATCTTCAGCCTACTATCTACCAGTCCTCTCAGGTTTGTTTCTTCCTGGCTGCTCTCCAGCCACTCTGTGTATATATATATATGTATTTACACGGTCTAGTAATGTCAGGACGAGGGGGAATGGGTTTAAGCTGGAGGAGGGGAGATTCCGACTGGATATTAGGAGGAAGTTCTTTACAGTGAGGGTGGTAAGACACTGGCACAGGTTGCCCAGGGAGGTTGTGGATGCTTCCTCCCTGGAGGCGTTTAAAGCCAGGCTGGATGAGGCCTTGAGCAGCCTGCTCTAGTGGGAGGTGTCCCTGCCTATGGCAGGGGGTTGGAGCTGGATGATCCTTGAGGTCCCTTCCAACCTAAACCATTCTATGATTCTATGATTCTATGTACTCTATTATTTGATATTTATTATCAAATAAGTACAGGATGCATGTTGTAAAAAAGTTCTTTGATTCAAGCAGTAAGTAGTAAGATAGTCTTTGGCAGCTAGCTAGCATACTGGTGTCACTTTCTACATCTGAAAGTAAAAGCAAAATACCTTTATCTAAAGAAGCTGGAAGGAGGCCACATACTTCAGTCTTTTCTCATAGTTCTGTCCTTCAAAATACTGCACCCCAGCAGTACATAAGGGCATACATATTCCTGAATATTTCACAACTTGGATAATTCTAAATCAAATGTTGGAAATACTATCTTGAAAGGGCATACTGCATTTTCTAGCTTCTCTGGCATGAAAGCAAAACAAAAACTACTACCATGTATTTAATTATGGGGACCTGGTATAATACAAAAATGCTCCATGGACTCAAATATCCATAGTAAATTTAACAACTATTTAAAAATATTTTAAAGAGTCTTCAGCATTCCAAAATCACAAAATCAAACTTGTTAAATGGTCAATTGGAAATATAAAAATTTAGACCGATTAGAGAACAAGAAAATCCAAACAATTTACTTGGCTAGTTATGTATGTAACTGCAGAACATTTGACAGGACTTTTACAACTCAGCAATGAATTCTAACTTTTATATATAGTTTTGAACATAAAGATTTGGGAATCACTAGAAACATTTAAAGTAAGAACAGATAAGGATGTTCTTTTCAATTTAAGTCTGTTTTTCAATTACAAATTCTTTTGAAGACAGAAAAATGCTACAACTTTGAATTTTCAGCAACTGCTCAAAAATCGTTATGCCCTATCAAACACACTTCCTTTAGCTTAAGAATGTGGGGGTCTGAAGTCAGATTGCCAAAAATACTACTGTGCTAGTTTGAGCCTAGCTAGAATGTTTTGGTGAGAAGGACTAGATCATAGGCTGTAAAAGGAAAACAATGACGATGTCCACTTCGCTCACAGGCTCGCTGAGATGTATAAAAATAAAAAGCAAAACATACATAAAGTCACTTTGCTCTCAGCTCTTCGCCTGCTGGGGAGCTCGGGGCTGCTGGCTGAACTCCATCTCACTCTCTAACCTCACCCTCCATTTTTTTTCTTTGGCTGATCCACATTTTCTTCCTAACCCCCCTGGACGAGCTTCCATTTCTTCCTTGGGACTGGGGTAAGGTTGAGAGGGTTAGGGGGAAGGTGAAGGTGTGGTTGAGAGCCCCTCCTGGGGAGTCAGGTTTCTGGGAGGGCTGTTGTGTTNGCGGGGGGGGGCAGGGAACACCCAAACCACCACCTTTGTTAGTATTCCCTCCAAACTTTCATTTGTTACCGTGTCTTATTACAGGTATTTTTCATGTTATGTAATAATTCAGCTGAATTATCTTCTATTAAATGAACAATAACGTATTTATGACTGTTCTTACTACTGGCCAATACGTTTGTTGAGATATGAACATAACACCACGTATGATAAATTACTAAAATCAAGCCCAGATTGCCATGAGTAGATAATACTTTTTTTTTTTCCCTTCACATTTCAATAACTATCTTTGGACCACTGTTGTTCAAGATTCTTTTCTACAAGGTTACAATTGTATAGTGATGCAGGCTTCAAACAAAAATACATTATACATGTATATTAGTAAGAGCAACTGTGTCACTTATTTAATACTTAAACTGTATTTAAAACATACATAAATACAAATGTAAGAATACCGACAACAAAATATCCAGTTGTAAGTTTCACAAAAATGTATAGCTTAGTCTTTCTCAGTGTTTTCTCAGAGTTACCACATCTTCAGTACCTTGCATGCATATCACAGGGTTTTTTTTTCACAGCAAGACTGAAATCTAAGGCAGATACTGTGTCCAGTTCTGGGCTACTCAATTCAAGAGAGATGTTGAGATACTGGAACGTGTCCAGAGAAGGGCAGCAAAGCTGGTGAGAGGCCTGGAAAACAAGCCCTATGAAGAGAGGTTGAGGGAGCTGGGGTTGTTTACCCTTGAGAAAAGGAAGCTCAGGGGTGACCTCGTTGCTGTCTACAACTACCTGAAGGGAGGTTGTAGCCAGGTGGGGGTTGGTCTCTTCTCCCAGGCAACCAGCAACAGGACAAGGGGACACAGTCTCAAGCTGTGCCAGGGAAGGTATAGGCTGGATCTTAGGAGAAAGTTCTTGCCAGAGAGAATGATTTGCCATTGGAATGGGCTGCCCAGGGAGGTGGTGGAGTCACCATCCCTGGGGGTGTTCAAGAAAAGACTGGATGAGGCACTTAGTGCCATGGTCTAGTTGACTGGACAGGGCTGGCTGATAGGTTTGGCTGGATGATCTTAGAGGTCTCTTCCAACCTGGTTGATTCTGTGACTCTATATGTATATCTGCCTAAGCAAATTAAAAGCTTTAGCATTAGTGTGTATCTATTGCAAAGCTCATTCTTCTGTTTAAAGCAGTTTTGCACTTGTTTCTGGTTTGTTCCTTCAGGATTTCTGAAAAATTACTTCAGAATTTAAATAACAAAAATAAAACAAAGGACTTGGGTTTCTTACAGCAAGCTTCTAATTACATTTAAAACAAAATATAAAAATAAAGAAAGCTATGAGTACAAACTATATTCCATAATCCTAGATGCAATGGCAGGTTTATTTATAGGAAATACTCTGTGACACAGTAAAAAATACTACGTAAAAGACTGGGAGAAGGAAGCATTCTGGATCCAGGAAACCCAAGGTATAATGGAACACATTCAGTGAGACTTCAGTTTAGAAACTGCTTCCTTCAGTACTAAACAATCAACTCTCTTTATTTTGTGCAAAACTAGCTCTAAAAGCCTGTTTACAAACTTCAAATCATTCACCACACCATCAGCTCAGATCACTTAATTTGATCAGAACAGCAAACTAGAGGCTACAATACATAATTAGCTATGTAATCTACTGTGACTAAACTAGCTTTATTCCAGTCCTTTCAAGTGTGGATAATCTGAAGAATCCTTTCTGTATTACATGTTATAGCTAAAATAACATTGATAAAGTAGTTTATCAAAGACAGTTTAAGTGCTTTGTTATTCAACAAAATTAGTAAAGCATCCAAATTAGTCAGGATGTCATCATCACTGCAACATATTTTGCAAAATAGTTATAGAATCAGAATCAGTTTTTTTCAGGATGCATGAATATAAGCATTTCTATTTACCTACACATGCAGCAATAGGTTTCTGAGCATTTATTGCAGCTTTCCAATTTTTATTACAGTCTCAACATCAAATATTATCCTACCAGAATCTCTGTGGGGTGGTAGAGAAACACAACTTATGTAGAGGCATATGTAGACAGCCTTTAGCTTTAAAAGCAAAACAAAACAAACCCACTCCCATTTTCCAATATTCAAGCAACTACCACTCATAGTGAAAGGTATTAAAAGAAATATGCTAGACATCAAGGTACAGGGAAAAAAACAGACCATATACCTGAAAATGACTACAAATACAGAAGTTGGTAACACAGTAAATTAACCCTCCCCTTCATAAGCTTAACTACAAAAATCTTGAATCCTATCTCTCAGTCATAGCACTCAACAGTTCTAAAAAAGCATCTTCCAAACCAAACCAACACTGAGCACTTGGAATTAAAAATTCCATAAAAGTATGTTTTCTCATAGTGCATTTAATTTATTCCACATGCCAGACCCTGGTAGCCCCTTTGTGTTTCAAGAGTTACTCATTACTTGCTGTAAGGCAGAAAAAAAATGACCTAGGCCTCCCTCTCCTTGTTAATGTCCTCTTCTGCTCTTTACATTGCAGTCACTCTCTTCTCTCAAGGTCATTTCATGTTTAGTTTTCAATTGCTTGAAATGTCATCATCATCATGACAAAAAACCTCAACCTATTGAGGTGGTACCAATGCCATATGATCTTTCCAGCAAGTGACTGCTCCTTTGTAGCACAGTAACAATGACAGCTAAGGAAGGAAGCAAATTTGAGACTGCATGTGCAGACAAATGTTGCTTTGGAGGCAAGAATCTTCAGTCTTCTTTGTGCAAGTGTTCAGAACAAACCCTGCTGTGACATTCAAAGGCATAAAATCCCTTTGTTGAAGTTTTAGGTCATCTCAAAAGCAAGCACGATTCCCCATTTATTGTTCTTCCTCAATTCTGTTATATAATGTCAGTTTCAACAATCAGAAACATTTAGATCCCATTTTAAATACATTAGAAGCAAAATCTTGTCAAAATAATTCAAAGACTTCATCCCATGAGAAATACCTTAAAATCCTACTAACTACAAATCACAACAGTAATATCCAGAACCCGAGTAAAGATCAGAACACATGAACAAAAGAAGGTTCCACCTGTCGATTAGTCATGTTGTCATTCTTTAAGTAAAAAAAAGAATCAGCATAAGACTCTTACCATCATTCTTTCAAACAATGCTATGATTTCTCTTTCTGATAGGGGTTTTGGAGCAAAATCCTCTGCATCCAGAGACGTGGATGACCAGTCTGTAGAATGTGACTGCTTCATATGTGGCAGAGGAGGTCTTTCCTTTTTACTTCCTGGAATTCTTATACTGGCAAATCTATCCAGCTGAAAACAGAAAAGGTATACTGTTTCATACAATGTTTCAACTCTAGGAAATCCCTAAGATGGGTGTTCTTGGAAAATGAATGAAGGTTTTTCCTAAAGATACATATAATGGTCAGTTGCCTTCGCACTTGAGTCAACAGACCCAGGTCCCATTACATTATGGAGAAATCATGCAGCCTATGAGGATTTTACAGAAATTCTGAAGGAAAAGATACCTACAAAACCAGTTTCCAAAGAGTTCTTTCCAACCATTACACACAGAACATGAAAAAAACAGCCTTAGTTACCAAAAGACAGAATTTTAAAAGGTTTTTCCTCACTGAAACAGCTGTGATATCACAAAAGAATATACAGATACATAAAACCCCTACTTTTTATTAAAAGATTAATTAGCATAACTATGACTTTTTTTTTGTGCTCCAAATATATAAAAATTCTTTTGGGGGAAGCACAAAAACTACCACCCTCTTTATTGAAGTTAAATAGGATACACTTATGGTTTCACAAATACTCCTTATGACAACACCAACTTGAGACAATTCGATTCCTCTGACTTTAACCTTTCAAGAGCCAAAAAAAAACTTTAGAAAAGTAATTTGAGTAGTGGAGTATTTTTATTGGTTAGATAGATATTTATTAACTTTTCTTAAAGACCTATTAAGTGAAACTTGAAACACATGCTCTAACAACAAAAATGTATTTTACACATATGGGAAAGGACCAATAGAACCCAACAGCAGCTGGCATACTCAGTGAGACGTGCTAAATTTTAATCATCTTTGTAGGATCCTTTTGGACAGATGTTAGCAGAATTATTAACACTTGTCAACATAGAAGAAAGTCAGGGTAGCACTGGATGAGTGAGAGATTTTGGACACGATTTCAACCATATCAGTAGCTTACATCTTTCAAATGCTATGCAAAAATATTCTGAGGCTTCAATATATCTCAAAGATAAGTATCTCAAGATATCATTTAATAAGTACATCAGAGTTACCAAACCAAATTACAAGTAAAGTTATTGTAGCATCTGCAGAATTAAGATAAGAGAGAGCAAAGAAAAATAGTAGCAAACCCGGATACAAGTGTTCCACTCCAGTCAGAGTAAGAATTGACTATTAGACATCCATGAAAAGAGACTTAGAGGCAAAACAAAAAGACTTTAATTCTTCCTGTTCAAAATTAAAAAGGAACAGTATTTGGAACATAGAAATAGATTGTAACCCTCTCACAGATGGTTGTAGAACATGCAAAAGCAGAAAATTAATATAGCATAAACATAAAGAGCTCAGCATGGATGATGGGGCCCTTCAGTGTCACCAGCAGGCAATGAGGAAAGCACACTCTACAAGAATAATTACACAGGCAAGACACTGAAAGTGAATGCAACAAATGCAAAAGTAGGAGTAAAATCATTACAAGTGTAAGTATTGAGTCATTGGGGCAAAAAAAATTCCTATCTGCAGCAGTCTCCCTTCCTGTCATTAAATCAGAAGACTATGGTAAGCATGCTGGGGACAGGGGGGTGATGAAAGCAGATTGCAAACTGCAGTGACTAGGCTGGAATCTTAAACAAATCATTACACTTTTTTTTTTTCTTCCCAAACAATGGCAGCACACCATTTCACAGAATGAGTTAACCAGTCACTTTTCCCAGGCAACCAGCAATAGAACAAGGGGACACAGTCTCAAGTTGTGCCAGGCAAGGTCTAGGCTGGATGTTAGGAGGGAGTTCTTCACAGAGAGAGTGATTGGCATTGGAATGGGCTGCCCAGGGAGGTGGTGGAGTCGCTGTCCCAGGAGATGTACAGGAAAAAACTGGATGAGGCACTTAGCACCATGGTCTAGTTGATCGGACAGGGCTGGGTGCTAGGTTGGACTGGATGATCTCAGAGGTCTCTTCCAACTTGGCTGATTCTGGGATTCTGTTACCCACTGTTCACTATCAAGTGTGCAGCCTGAGCAGCAAACCAGGTCAACTGAATAGCAAAACAGGACTGAGGTCATTTGCATTAAGTTTCAAAAGGCTGAGTGTTGGGTCTTGCACTTGGGTCAGACAACCCCAAGCAATGCTACAGACTTGCAGTAGAAGGTCTGGAGACTGTCCAGCAGAGGGATCTGGGAGCGCAGGTTGACAGCTGCCTGAACATGAGCCAGCAGTGTGCTCAAGAAGGCAAACAGGATTCTGGCCAGTACCAGAAACAGTGTGGTCAGCAGAAGCAGGGAAGCGATTATGCCTCTATACTCAGCACTGCTGAGGCCACACTTTGAATACTATGTTCAGTTTTGGCCCCTCAGTAGAAGACATGGAGTTGCTGGAGTGGCATCTATAAAAGGGAAACAGAGATGATAAAAGGTCTAGAGAAGAAGTCTTATGAGGAGTGGCTGAAGGAGACTGAGGGTAGACCTCATTGCTCTCTACAACTACCTGAAAGGAGGACTGTTGCAGCATTGGTGCTGCTCGTAAATCTCTGCTTGCTGCAGGAACCACAGTAGGCCTGTGGAACAATGTGGTTAAGGCCTGCCTACGAAGGACTCCAGACAATTCAATGTGAATTATGCTAGAGACACTTTATTACATACAGCCTGGGTATATATGTCCTCAGCCAGTAGACATCTAACATTAGCATAATTAGTCAACCCACTCCATTAGCATAAACCACACCTTGTTTTCCTCATTACTGAGGTGTCTGTTATCTATCCCTTCTGAGATAAGTTAGACAGCTGCTTGTAAGAAACAAGGTTTGCTATTGTAAGGATCTGGCCGTTGTACTTCTCTTCACTCCATTCCCACAGCTCTTCTGCACTTGCACCCCACAACTCTTCTGCATTCTGCACTCCCACAGAGGATGTAGTGAGGTGGGAGTCAGTCTCTTCTCCCTAGTATCAGGTTACAGAATGAGAGGAAATTGCCCAAAATTGTGCCAAGGGAGGTTTAGATTTTATATTAGGAAAAAATTCTTTACTGAAAGATATAGAATAGGCTGCTCAGGTAGGGGGTGGAGCCATCGTTCCTGTAGGTGTTCAAGACATGTGTGGAGATGACACTCCAGGATATGGTTTAATGACCATGGTGGTATCAGGTTAATGGTCAGACTCAATGATCATAAAAGGTCTTTTCTAACCAAAACAATTCTATAATTCTATTATTGTATTGGAATTTTTTTTTATTATTTTTTTTTTGCAGACAGACTTGAAGCAGGAGCTACAAAACACTGACTGAAATAACAGGTTGCAGACAATGGTTCAGTGAGTAGCAAATTTATTAAATTAGGCTTAAGAGAGGTGTGCTCTTCACTCCTTTATTTATCCTATCTCTCCTGAAAGATCTCAGTTTCATCCTTACAGTCCAAAGTGTCCCCTTTGCTATCCCCTTCTCCACATGCCAGCAGCAACAGCAACTCTGGCCAGGCAGAACCACTCTAGTCTCTGTAGTGAAATGCACCATGCAGTCCTGAAGCAACTCTTGTTGCACTATGAACAGGCAGCACCAATTCAGGAATGAAAAAACATTCATCCATGAAAACAGCTATTTCAGTTGTCCATATTTTTACTTTATTCTTTGTTTTCAAGATCCTTTTGAATGTTACACTGTATGGTAGATATTCTGCAACATTATGCATTAGGTCACAACATTCATATTCCCCATATTCATCCAATCCTATACCACCTGTCCTAGAAGAGAGAAGCACACTCATGGAATATATTTAATCAGTAACAACATGCAAGATGAAATGTCATACAAGAACAATAAGCACATGTAAACATGTGTCAAACAAATTCCTTCAAATAATTTAAAACAACACAGCCTAAAAATAAGGTTTCATACATTAAAAAAAGAAATTCATAAGACCTGCACAGCAGTACAGTGTGGGTATTTTACATACACTCTTCTTTTGAATTATGCATTGGTAGTGCTTAAAAGAAGTTAATACCTTTCAATATTCCATACAGGCGAATAATTTCATGGTCCACAGGAAGCACTACACACAAAGAATAGAAATTTCATTGCTTGGTTGTAATGAAAACTACCACTGATGCTGTTGGCAAACCAAGTGCATAGAGAAGAAAACTGCAAAATATAGCTCAATAATCTTCTATGTTACATCAAAAACATTTCTAATCATACTAACCAGTGGGAAATACCTGAGTTAACTTTGATACAAAATATCACTACAGTTTAAGGCAGGTTTGACCCTCTATCCTTTTTAAAGGTGTCTGCCTTCTTTTTGTATTTCTTTTACCTATAAATACATAGAGAACCATACAAGAACAGAGTTTCAGGACAATACTTTTCTGAAAGGCACATTTCCCTTCTGTGCTGATTTGAGGCCAACTGGACTATTTTAATGAAGAATATTAGATTATAGGCCGTGAAAAGAAAACAATGGTGATGTCTACTTCACTCATTGGCTTACTGAGATGTATAAAAACAAAGACACAAAGATAAGACTGTGTGTGTGTGTCTGTCAGAGTGTGTGTTTCTTCTTGGATCTGTATAACTAATACTTCTGCTTTGTAACTCCCCTTGTTGATCCTCTAAACTCACCTTGCACACAAGGCATACTCTGGGATAAGGTGATACACTCTGGTGTATCAACAGCACCACTCAGCTTGGTGACATCTGCAAACTTGCTGATCACAGAATCAACAAGACTGGAAAAGACCTCTGAGATACAGTCCGACCCATCACCTAGCCCTTCTAATTAACTAAGCCATGGCACTAAATGCCTCATCCAGTCTCCTTTTAAACACCTTCAGGGATGGTATAAAATAATAATTTTGTGAGTAGACTTAAAAGCCTCTTTGTAATTCTCCACTGCCTTCTGTCATAAGCAGAAAGAGCCCCTCAAGTCCCTCTACTGGGCAAGTGGTATATTGACCACAAGCAGCATTTGACCACAGGAATCTTCTCTTCCAGTTCAATTGTTTATATATTTTGCTGGTTATTATCTGTAAAATGTTTCTGTGACCGTGCAAGAACCTGAATATTACTAAAAGTAGTGGTCAGGGGTGGTGAGTGTTCTGAATATCGAAATTAATAAACTATATTAATTTTGAAAAAAATATGTTGCATTAATTTCCCCTTCATAACATACAGGCAGCATGGCTTCACCAAGGCCAAATCATGCCTGACAAATCTGGTGGCCTTCTATAAAAAGGTCACAATACTAATTGATGAGCAACTGATATCATTTACCTGGATCTGAGTAAGGCCTCTGACACTGTCCTGCACCACATCCTGACCTCCAAATTGCTGAAATGTGGGTTTGATGGATGGACCACTACAAGGATAAAGAACTGGCTTGATGGACACACCCAAAGAGTGACTGTACAATGGCTCCATGTCCCAGTGGAGGCCAGTGACAAGTCGAGTCCCTCAGGGATCAGTCTTGGGACCAGTCTTGTTTAACATCTCTGTTGGCAACAGGCACAGTGGCATTGAGTGCACCCTCAGCAAGTTTGCCGATGACATCAAGCTGTGTGGTGCAGCTGACAAGCTGGAGGGAAGGGATACATCCAGAGGGACCTGGACAAGCTGGAGAGGTGGGCACAAGCCAACCTCAGGAAGTTCAACAAGACTAAGTGTAAGGTTCAGGCAATCTCAAGCACCACACAGGCTGGGCAGTGACTGGCTGGAGAGCAGCCCTGTGGACAGGGACTTGAGGGTGCTGGTGGACAAGAAGCTCAACAGAAGCCAGCAGTCTACACTTGCAGACCAGAAAAACAACCAGATCATGGGCTGCATCAAGAGAAGTGTGGCCAGCATGTCAAAGGAAGTGATCTTCCCCCTCTACAGAAGGGATCTGTGTAGACTATCTAATCTAACCCCACTACTAAAGCACATTTGCCCAGATCAAGTTGCTCCAGAGAGACTCCACAACCTTTCTGTGCAGCCTGTCCCGGTCCTCCATCAATCTCACCGTACAGTTTTCCCTTATTTTAGAAGTCCCTGTGTTCCAGTTTGTGCCCATAGCCCTTTGTACTATCACTGGCTACCACTGAAAAATAGTCTGGCCCAATAGTCTTGACATACACCTTTTAGGTATTTATAAGCACTATTAAGATCTCCTCTCAGTCTTCTCCTGGCTAAACAGCTCGATATCTCTCAGCCTCTCCTCACAGGAGATGCTCCAGCTCCCTAATCCTCTTCGTGGCCCTTCACTGGACTCTCTCCAGTAGTTCCTTGCCTCTCAAATTGGGGAGCCCAGAACACTTAGAAAAACCTTAGAATTCACAAGGGGCTTTGCCATGAAAGATACACATGATAATATATGGAAAAAGATCCAAAGAATTAAAGTTCCTGCATCCACCACAACCTTTGCTTCCTTGGCTTTATTCTTGGAGACAGGACTTGGAGACAGGGCTTACTAGATTAGACATGAAGTACATTAGCCTGGATGCAAACTAACAGATCAGCTCAACAGCTGCCACTAGCTCTGTGACTCCTGTACTTTCTTTTAGCACAAAGAACAGTGATGCCTGAAACATGTAAAGCATATCAATGAAGTCATGCAAAATCCTCTCACATTAGGGTTGAGGCCAACAGATTTGATGCCCTTGAAACAAGAACCACTACTGTATCTGCTCATATTCCCTCTCCAGCTGTACAAAGCACATCAACCTACAATGACTTGTTAAGACAAATGGTAAAATATTGTCCTCTATTACCACACCAAATGTCTTTGCAAAGCTCTGGGATGCTCCTAGAGAAGAAAATTAACCTGAAAGGTCCAGATCAAAACACTATGAAGTAATAACTGGCTTGGAAATTTGCTTTCTTCACAACAAAGAGCAAAACTTCAACCCAATGTAAGCTTCTGAAGTATATGTCACTATGGGATGTCACTGCACTTTTATTGTAAGAGTAGACAACACAGTATGAAAGAAAAGTCCTGGCTGTGAAATGTGTCATTTGCCACAAATGAAGTGTCACTACTTCTGATATCTTATTATGAAGAAACAGGATTACAGAATTTTATCAGTTAGTGTAAACTGCATTACTAGAAGTACCAAATAGTTTTCCTTCTTTCCTTCTCTACTCCCCCTTCAGTGATGAAACACATACACAAATACAAACGTGCACTAAGACACTGAGAACATCACCAAGCAAAATTTGTTAGGAGACTTACAATATGAAATATACAGGTATAAAATCTTCATTTCTCAGCTGACGGCATAAAGACAAGAGTATTTCTTATCACTGTGCTCTTTCTCTTAAGTGTTCTTCTCACTCTTCCTTGTAGAGCTGTAGGATAAAAAGTGCTGCCATTTTCAATTTTCAAATTCACGTGTTTTTGACTGTCTGCTATTTACATATTCAGTAAGCAATTTCACATCTGGAAAATTTGTTCAACTACTACAGCAGAGCTCAATCTACCAGACATTTTGCCAGTCGTTTTAGTCACAGCTCAGCCATGAAAGTCTGCTGTGGCACAAAGAATTAGAAGAACATTAACAACAGAGGAAGGAAGGAGAACGCGAAGTTGAACAAATTCTATCTCTTATTTTGAATGATTATTCTTAGATGATGGAGAAGACACAGGACAATATAGGTTGCAACTTATTTCAGTATCTTTGGAAGCAAAAACAAACCACTGTTTTCCCTTATCAGAAAACAACACTTCACATAAGGTCAAAAGAAGTTACTTCCATTGATTCTAAGTCAAAGATTTCTTAACATCTTTTTCCTCCTTGAATCTCCAGAAGATTAAACAAATCTATTCTGTGACAGTCAATTTCCTCTATAGCATTAACTTCCTACAATATGAGAAATTCCACTGGTAGCAGTAGAGCTTTTAGTTAAGAGGAAGACTTGCATAAACTAGGATAAAGAAGAACTCCATACATTAGATGACTTCGTATTTCTAAGAAGCTCAATCTTCTATAGATGACTTCACCTTTTTTTGAGAGCAAATCATTTAACTAATGATAGAAAATTAAAAGAGTTTAGGGCCGTGCACTGTCAAATCTCCAATGTGTAGAACATGTCACCTTGAATCTTGTTTCTTTATATGCCAGAAATTATATATCGACAGTAATTGCTATAAAACAAACTTAGGTTGACTAATTTTTTAAGGAATTTTACTGCAAATTTCATTTTTGCCTGCATAACATGTCTTCAACAAAGTTCAGTTAATATACAAGGTTTTTTTACCTATATAGAATCATAGAATCATAGAATGG
>WAAF01019128.1:61358-151450 GCA_013400475.1 Tricholaema leucomelas | reverse complement strand
GCTCCTTTCCCCCCACCTTGCTCCTTTCCCCCCACCTTGCTCTTTCCCCCTTTTTTCCCTGACTTGGAAAGCTGTTTTGGTCGGTGCTGTGTATCTGTTAGGGATGTGTAGTTCTCTCTCTATCCCATTATAATTGGAGGCTATCTCTGTCTAATACAGATCAATGGATAGTTGGTAGAGTCCTGTAATGATCCTGTGTCCCTTCGCTAGCATTCAGAGCCCCGTGGCTGGGTCCGGGGCAGCCAGACACCCTGGCTGTCTGCTGTTTACTAACACAGCACAAATGGGAAGGGGAAATCAATGCAGTCTCAGAGCCCGTCCCCTGGGGCAGGGCCGCTGTGCCTTACGAGCAATAGGGCCGTGTCTAAGGGAGTGGATTGCACAGCAGAGCTCTTCTGCAGGCCGGCAGAGCGCTGCGATGGGCGGCTCGGTGGCGTCCGCAGCCCCGCTGCTTCCAGCCCTGTTCAGCCTTGGTGACACACAAACCCTCTCCTCCTGATGTCAGCAGCGCTGCCTGGCTTGGCACGGGGAGGCTCTGCTTCTGCGGGGTGATAACTCCGACTAGACGGCAAGGGACCGTTGTCACCTGACAGTGTTATCTCTTAATTATATTATCTCTTAATTACAGGAGCTAATTGTTTGTTTCTGTCTTCCTAGGAGCAGATACGGGGCCAAGGACTGTGGAGATAACAAGGGTCAGTGAGTTATTTCCTATCCACTCAAAAAGCTTGACACTTTTAACTGAAGTTGTTCTTTTTTTGTAGTGTTTTGCAGTGTAGAAA
Source organism: Tricholaema leucomelas (assembly GCA_013400475.1). Taxonomy (NCBI): domain Eukaryota; kingdom Metazoa; phylum Chordata; class Aves; order Piciformes; family Lybiidae; genus Tricholaema lacrymosa; species Tricholaema leucomelas. The sequence continues at coordinate 150,668 of WAAF01019128.1, read as the reverse complement.
ATTGCATTATTTATGCTGGCAGTAGGTTGCCTGTGTGAAGGGACCTGCCCACGGGAGGATGCATGTCTCTGTCAAACCTGTTTTCTCCCTGTTCCACGAATCAAACAGCTCATTGCTATAGCCTGAACGCTGTCAACTGCAAGTTGCTGCAGCTGCAAATGATGTTTTGTTTTGCTTTGTTCTAGGGACCAAATGATGCACTCGGTATCAGTATAGCAGGAGGGAAAGGAAGTCTATTAGGAGACATTCCCATCTTCATTGCTATGATTCAAGCCAGTGGTGTGGCTGCACGTACCCAAAGACTCAGAGTGAGTATAGAATCATAGAATCAACCAGGTTGGAAGAGACCTCCAAGATCATCCAGGCCAACCTAGCACCATCCAGTTAACTGGACCATGGCACTAAGTGCCACAGCCAGGCTTTGCTTGACCACCTCTAGGGACAGCGACTCCACCACCTCCCTGGGCAGCCCATTCCAATGCCAATCACTCTCTCTGCCAACAACTTCCTCCTAACATCCAGCCTAGACCTCCCCTGCCACAACTTGAGACTTGTGTCCCCTTGTTCTGTTGCTGGTTGTCTGGCAGAAGAGACCAACCCCACCTGGCTACAGCCTCCCTCCAGGTAGTTGTAGAGAGCAATGAGCTCTGCCCTGAGCCTCCTCTTCTGCAGGCTGCACACCCCCAGCTCCCTCAGCCTCTCCTCACAGGGCTGTGCTCCAGGCCCCTCACAGCTTTGTCGCCCTCTTCTGGACACCTTCCAGTACCTCAACATCTCTCTTGAATCGAGGAGCCCAGGAAGAGCAGCAGCATGCTCGGTGGCATCCATGGGCATCATTTAGGGCTCACACCAAGTAGAAACCAGAATCACAGAGTCCAAGCTTGGTGAGGTTTAGAAGTGATCTCCGAAGGCCATCTAGATTGACAGTTTGGATCTTAAGGCCCTGGCTGGATTGAGTGCAGAGGAGGCCAACAAAGCTAGTGAAGGGCCTGGAAAATACCTTGAAGGAGCTGGGGCTGTTTAGTTTGGGGAGGAGGAGTGGAGACCTCGTCGTTGTCTACAGCTTCCTGAAGGGATGTTGTGGAGAGGCTGCTGCTGGTCTCTTCTCACAAGTAAATAATGATAGACGAAGAGGGAATGGCCTTAAGCTCTAACTGGGTAGTTTTAGACTGGACATTAGAAAGCATTTTTTTCACAGCAAGAGTTGTCAGGCTTTGGAATGGGCTGCCCAGGGAGGTGATTGAGTCACCAACCCTGGATGTCTTTAAAAGTTGTTTGAATGAGGTGCTTGAGGATATAGTTTAAGGGTGAAATTTGTAGATAAGAGATCATAGAATAAGTCAGGGTTGGAAGGGACCACAAGGATCAGCTAGTTCCAATCCCCCTGCCATGGGCAGGGACACCCTACCCTAGATCAGGCTGGCCAGAGCCTCATCCAGCCTGGCCTTAAACACCTCCAGGCATGGGGCCTCAACCCCCTCCCTGGGCAACCCATTCAGGCTCTCACCACTCCATGCTGAACAGCTTTCTCCTCGCATCCAGTCTGAATTTCCCCACCTCCAGCTCTGCTCCATTCCCCCCAGTCCTGTCACTCCCTGAGAGGCTAAAAGTCCCTCCCCAGCTTTTTTGTAGGCTCCCTTCAGATCCTGGAAGGCCACAAGAAGGTCACCTCAGAGCCTTCTTTTCTCCAGACTACACAGCCCCAACTCTTTCAGTCTGTCCTCACAGCAGAGCTGCTGCAGCCCTCTGAGCATCCTTGTGGCCCTTCTCTGGACACACTCCAGCATCTCCACATCCCTCTTGTCATAGACGCTCCAGAACTGGCTGCAGTACTCCAGGTGGGGTCTCACCAGAGCAGAGTAGAGGGGGAGAATCACCTCCCTGGCCCTGCTGGCCACACTTCTCCTGATGCATCCCAGGTTCTGATTTGCCCTCTGGGCTGCAAGTGCACACTGCTGGCTCATGTTGAGCTTCTCATCCACCAGCACCCCCAGGTCTCTCTCCTCAGGGCTGCTCTCCAGCCACTCACTGCCCAGCCTGGATTTGTACTTGGGATTGCCTCGACCCAGCTGCAGGGCCTTGCACTTGGTCTTGTTGAACCTCCTGAGGTTGGCTTGTGCCCACCTCTCCAGCCTGTCCAGGTCCCTCTAGCTGTCTTCCCTGCCCTCAAGTGATAATGGTTGGAGTTGATGATCCTGGAATGTTTCTGTGATAAGGAAGTGCCAAAATAAGACACTTTTATGAGACCCCTTGGGATATTTGGGTTTCCAGGGATGACCATGGTGAACACTTCTGGTTTTGGAGAGAGTTTTAAGGAATCATTAGGGCTGCCCAGGGAGGTGGTGGAGTCACTGTCCCTGAAGGTGTTCAAGGAAAGACTGGATGAGGCACTTAGTGCCATGGTCTGGTTGACTGGCTGGGGCTGGGTGCTAGGTTGGACTGGATGATCTTGGTGGTCTCTTCCAACCTGGCTGATTCTATCCTATTCTATTCTAAGTAAGATTGCTTTGGTCCATGAGATTCATTAGTACCTGCTGCTACTTTCAGGCCTTGTCTCTAACAGCTGATGTTTGCAGTAGGTTGCCTGTGCAATGAGATGTGGGCAGTTAGTGTATCTAACAGAGTAGCACCAAGTGCTTGGGACAGGATCACTTTTTATGTGTAAGAAGAAGTCATCTGCATGGATTAGATTCATATCAGAAGCGTAGCTTTCCTGTGCTGCAGTCAGCACATGCAAACATGAGCTGTTAGAATATGAACCACTCTGCAGGCAGCGATACTCTCTGCAGACAGGGACACAGATAAACCCTTTCTGAACTGGGGGGGGACAGTGAAAATCTCCCTCTGTCTGCTTGCAAAAGGAAATGATAAAATCCAACCTGCCTTTGTTTCTCTGAGCTCGTTGTTGCTTGGGGTTTTGTAGTCGCTCTGAAGAATGGCGAACGATCGCTAGCAACGCAGAACTCTCACAAAGGGGATCCTGCAAAAGAGAAGCAGGACTCTGCAGTGCCAAGTTCAGGAGGAAATTTTAAGCATTCTTAATTTTACTTTTCCCTAATGCCAGTGATTTTCCATTACTGTTGTGCTTTCAGGTTGGAGATCGGATTGTCAGCATTAATGGGCAACCTTTGGATGGGCTGTCTCATGCAGATGCGGTTAATCTACTAAAGAACGCTTATGGGAGCATTATCCTGCAGGTACGGTGATAAATTGAACATGCAGCTGCATGAGGGGAGATAAATGGCATTCAGGAGGGAAAAGGAACAACAGCAACAAAAAAGAACCCTAAGCATCACTGGCAGAAGGCATCAGAGAATGGCAGGGTGCTTGCTGATGGGAATTACGCAGAGTGAAAGCAAGAAATCATTTTCATTCAGAAATTCTTTCTTGCCATTCATGCAGGCTGTGAGCATGATTATATTAAAGCTCAACAAAGAGAACAAAATAACTTGTTGCTACACATGATAAAGCAACAAGCTTCCAAGTTTGCTTTTTTCCAGTCTAACTAGGAACAAGAAATTGTGTGTGTGTGTGTGCTGGAGTGGGTGCAGAGAAGGGCAGGTGTGGAGTCACCATCCCTGGAGGTATTTAGAAGGAGACTGGATGAGGCACTTAGTGCCATGGTTTAGTTAATTAGAAGGGTTAGGCTGGACTCCATGATCCTAGAGGTCTTTTTCTACCTGGTTAGTTCTGTGATTCTGTGAAGGGCAATGAGGCTGGGCAGAAGTCTGGCAAACATGAGCTGTGAGGAGTGACTGAGGGAGCTGAGGTTGTTTAGTCTGGAGAAGAGGAGGCTGAGAGGGGACCTTATTGCCATCTACAACTACCTAAAAGGAGGTTGTAGTGAGGCTGGAGCTGGTCTCTTCTCCCTGATTACTAATGATAGGACAAGAGGAAATGGCCTCAAGTTGCACCAGGGGAGGTTTAGGTTGGCTGTTGGGAGGAAGTTCTTTCCTGAGTGTGTGGTCAGGCACTGGAACAGGCTGCCCAGGGAGGTGCTGGAATCACCATCCCTGGAGGTGTTTAAGGGGAGAGTGGATGTGGTGCTTGAGGCTATGGTTTGGTGATGAAGGATGCTGGGATGAAGGTTGGACTGGATGATCCTGGTGGTTCTTTCCAACCATAGCGATTCACAGTGATCAGATGTTGTGCTGAGGGCTTTGGTTTAGTCAAGGACTTGTCAATGTGAAACTGATGATTGTAGGAGGTCTAGGCTGGATGTTAGGAGGAAGTTCTTCCCAGAGAGAGTGATTGGCATTGGAATGGGCTGCCCAGGGAGCTGGTGAAGTTGCATTCCTGGAGGTGCTGAAGAAAAGCCTGGATGAGGCACTTAGTGCCATGGTCTGGTTGATTGGCCAGGGCTGGGTGCTAGGTTGGACTGGATGAGCTTGGAGGTCTCTTCCAACCTGCTTGATTCTATGATTCTATGATCTTGAAGGTCTTTTCCAATCTAAGAAATTCTGTGTTTCTGTGAACAAGAAGGGAGAAAACACAGCAATTAAACTAAGAGATTTCTCTCCTCTTCACACCTGGCGAAGGAGCTGGAGGGAAAGTCTTATGAGGAGAGGCTGAGGGAGCAGGGAGTGTTCAGCCTGAGAAAAAGGAGACTTAGAGGGGACCTCATCACTCTCTACAACTACCTGAAGTTGTAGTCAGGCAGGGCTCAGGCTCTGCTCCCAGGCAACTTGTGACAGGACAAGAGGGCATGGCCTGAAGCTGTGCCAGGGAAGGTTTAGGTTGGATATTAGGAAGCACTTCCTCACAGCAAGGGTGGTTGGGCGCTGGAATGGACTGCCAAGGGAAGTGCTGGAGTCACCATCCCTGGAAGTCTTTAAGGAAAGATTGGATGTGTGGTAGTTGGTGGCATGGTTTAGCTGATGTGGTGTTAGGTTATAGGCTGGACTCGATGATCTCAGAGGTCTTTTCCAGCCCCAATAGTTCTGTGATTCTGTTATACCAAACCATGGCCTCTGTCTTTCTGTCCAAACTCTAACAAACTTAGTTTTAGAGTTGCTTATTCTTTGTTTTCTCTGTCCATGAACTGCTGACCTGTTAAGCCAGAGCAGATGATGTATTTGTCTAGTTCCATTGAAGTTGAAGGGAATACACAGATGCAGAGCAGCTGAGGATTTGCTGTTAAATTATAGTTATCATACTGTTACTAATGCTGAGTAATTCCACTTCTCATGTCAACAGTAGTCCCTGAGTAGAAAATGAATGCTTGCTGCAGAACCTGAAGTTGCTCATCTTGAAAGCTGTAATACACCAAACTCCACCTTGTCATGCAGTTAAAAATACTCCTGATGAGGCAGGCTGTCACTTGGCTGCTCACACAAACCAAGAGGGTTGCTTCCACAGTTTTGCTGGCTACCTTCAAAGGGGCTTAATATTTTGAACAGAGCCTGTTTTCCTCTGTTAAAGATCTGGTAGGGGAATCATAGAATCAGTCAGGGTTGGAAGGGACCACAAGGATCAGCTAGTTCCAGCCCCCCTGCCATGGGCAGGGACACCCTACCCTAGATCAGGCTGGCCACAGCCTCATCCAGCCTGGCATTAAACACCTCCAGGGATGGGGCCTCAACCACCTCCCTGGGCAACCCGTTCCAGGCTCTCACCACTCTCATGCTGAACAACTTCCTCCTCACCTGCAGTCTGAGTCTCCCCACCTCCAGCTTTGCTCCATTTCCCCCAGTCCTGTTACTGCCTGACAGCCTAAAAAGTCCCTCCCCAGCTTTTTTGTAGGCCCCCTTCAGATAGTGAAAGGAAGGTGGCATCTTCTGTTTTCTTGCGGGCAGGGAGCAGTGTTGAAGCCATAATTGTAGAATGATAGAATGGTTTACGTTGGAAGGGACCTCAAAGCTCATCCAGTTCCAACCCCCTGCCATAGGCAGAGACATCTCCCACTAGAATAGGTTGCTTCAGGCCTCATCCAACCTGGCCTTGAACACCTCCAGGGAGGTTGTGGAGCACAGAGTCACAGAATGTGATCAAAGATCAGAGAGCTGCAGCAGCTCTGCTATGAGGACAGGCTACAAGAGTTGGGGCTCTGCAGCCTGGAGAAGAGAAGGCTTCAAGGAGACCTTAGAGTGGCCTTCCAATATCTGAAGGGCACCTACAGGAAGGCTGAGAAGGGACTATTGACAAGGTCTTGTAATGACAGGATGAGGGGGAATGAGTTTAAACTGGCAGAGGGGAGATTCTAACTAGATGTTAGGAAAGGGTTCTTTGCAGTGAGGGTGGTGAGACACTGGCACAGGTTGCCCAGGGAGGTTGTGGAGCACAGAATCGCCCAATGTGATCTTTGATCACATTGGGCGATTCTGTGCTCCACAACCTCCCTGGAGGTGTTCAAGGCCAGGTTGGAGGAGACCTTAACCATTTCTAGTGTGATATGTCCCTGCCCATGACCAGGGGATTGGAAGTAGATGATCATTAAGTTCCCTTCCAACCCCAAACCACTCCACGACTCTCTCCGATGCTGTGACTGCCTTAAAGCACAGTGCTGCAGCTGCCTTCCACAACTAACCACAGGTACTTCTCCATCACTTAAATTGCTTTTTGTTTTGATTAAAAGCAGTCTAAATGGCATAATCCTATCGCTGTGATAATCATGAGTGATGTGTCATTAAGTAATTCTATTTATTATCAGGTTAGACCACTTCATGGCAAACTGCTTTGAAAGGTCAGATAATTGTGTGCAACGGTGTGGAAAGGCTTATTATCAGTAGGTCCTGGGAAGGATGGTTAAAGGAGTTTGCAAATGCTGTTTGCAAATGGGAGATTAGGGTCTCAGGGGAACAATCATCCCCTTTTGGCTTGTTTTGATGCTTTGGTTTAATTTAATTTCTCCTCTGCAGGTGTAGTAATGAGATAAGGGGAAGCTTTTTTTACAAGGTTGTTGAACTCTGATATGTTCTTACTGCCAACTGAAGATTTTTTGGTTTGGAATATAGATTTATTTTGCCCTGTTTTTATCCAACAACCAAATACAAGGAATAGTGGCTGGCACTCGTTCCCCCTGCTGCAGCAGGAAGGAAAAACTTAACGGTGTCTTTGCTGGCTGAGCCAGGTGCAACTATCTTCTCTGATGCACCCCTTTGTTTTGGGCATCCGACAACCTGAGTCCTGGGATGCACAATTTGCATGAGAACTAATCTTCCTTTCCTGGAAAACCACTACCAGCTTCTTGGCTCCAAGTGATTATAAAGAGGGAAACATTGTGATGGAAGAATTGTGAGCATTCAAGTTCAAAGGAGGGAGACAGCCAACCGTGTCCTGGGCTGCAGCAAGAGCAGTGTGGCCAGCAGGGCAAGGGAGGCCATCTTGAGAAACCATTCTGGAAGTAGAGTCATAGAATGCTTTAGCTTGGAAGGGATCTTAATGATCAACTACTTCCAATCCCCTGCCATAGGTAGGGACACCTCTCACTAGAACAGGTTGCTCAAGGCCTCATCCAGCTTGGTCCTGAACACCTCCAGGAAGGTTGTGGAGCACAGAAGCACAGAATGTGATCGAAGATTCTGTGCTCCACAACCTCCCTGGGCAACCTGTGCCAGTGTCTCACCACCCTCACTGCCAAGAACCCTTTCCTAACATCTAGATTGAGTCTCCCCTCTGCCAGTTCAAGGCCATTCCCCCTCGTCCTGTCATTACAAGACTTGCAGTTGCAGTGCCTGTTGTGTTGAAGAAAATTGCTGTGTTCGTTGAAGCTGGCTGTGGGAGGAGAAATTCTTTCAGTACCCTCTGTGCTAGCCAAGTCCTTCTCCTTGCATACAAAATTGATTCATTGCACAACTTTTGGGCTAAGCCCCTTTGGAGGTAGACAGCAAAAACACCTGGAGGTGTTCAAGGCTAAGTTGGATGAGGCTTTGAGTGACCTGTTCTAGTCCCTGCCTGTGGCAGGGGTTTGGAACTAGATGATCTTTGAGGTCCCTTCCAAACCATTCTCTGATTCTTTATACACAACATCAAGAATCATAGAGTCATTTTGATTGGAAGAGATCTTTAATGTGTCCAGCCATTAACCCAGAACTGCCAGGTCACCACTAAACCGGCTCTGTTAGCACCACACCGCCACCACTTCTCAACCTTTCCAGGGCTGGGGGCTCCACTACTTCTCTGGAGAGCCTGTTCCAAGGCTTGTCAACTCTTAGTGAAGAAATTACTCCTAATATCCAACCTTAACCTCCCTGATGCAACTTGAGGCATCTTGTCCTTGCAAGAAAAGACTGACCCCTACCTCACTACAGCCTCTTCTCAGGGAGTTGTAGGGAGGAAGGAGGTCTCCCCTGAGCCTCCTTTTCTTTTCTGTGGTTGCTTTCAAAAGCCTGAGCAGTTGCTGCCCCACGAACTGTTGAAATCACAGAGTGATAGAAGTTGGAAGAGACCTCTGAAGATCATCTAGTCCAGCCTCCCATTAACTCTGTTAATTACTGTGTGGTGGCAATCATGATGGTTTCAGAATAGTACAGGAGCCAGAACTGGGAGGTTTGAGAATCCATTTTTGTGAATTCATGCTGGAAGTTGAACTCAAGGATTAATTTTTTCCCTGCTCAGCAAACAAACCAATCCAAGCTATTTCAGGGCCTTTGTCCAACAGTACTCTGGATTTTGTTGAAGCCTGAAGTGCTCTCTATGGGAGACCTTTCCTTTAAAGCCCAAAAGCTACTACTACTTTTTATTGGAAAGCATTGAATTAGTTGTATTTGGACTCTGCTTGGATAAAATCCTTAGCAATAGATTTTCCTAAAGTATCATCTGTTTTCTACATACTGAGCCAAGATGTCTTTGGTATTAAGTGAACACACAGAATATTTCATTGTATCCTTTCTCTTCAGGTTGTGGCTGATACCAACATCAGTGCCATTGCCACCCAGCTGGAGAGCATGTCTGCAGGGTGCAACCTGAACTCTTCTTCTGAGCATCCTTCTGAGGATCCTGAGTAAGTTTGTACTCAGTCTGCACAGCTGAGGTGGTTTTCTACCTGCCATGCAAGGGAAAAGCCTGGGCTGGTGAAGGAAGTCTCTCCCATTGCTTGTCTCTCATTTTCCATCACCTCCAAAATGAAAACCGTGACCTTCTCCGAGCTGATTATGGACTTGTGTACATCTTCACCTAGTGGTAGAAAAAGCTTGAGTAAACAAGCACAAAATGCATTCCCAAGCACTAGTTACAGGCATTCCCCTCCCCAGATTATCTCTTTTGCTAGCATGTTACGCTGTCATGAGAGTTCTGCCCTTGTCTGTTGGCTTCCTTGCCTGAAAGGAGTAGTGGTCATAGCCATTAGAAATAATTTGTCATTGGCAGGCTAAGGCAGGAAGTGTTAAAAAGTCTGACAGCAGAGACAAATGCTTCAAAACATGTCCCAAAACTTTGTCTTTGGAATCTTTGTAGCTCTGTGCTTCCAAAGAGTCTGATTAGAGAGTTCTACACACAGCGCTTCTGCATGGTGATGCAAGTTAGAGATGCAACCCTCTCGTGGCCCTGCATCATTCCCCATCCTGTGCTTTTTAGGTCAGCTTATCGTCCTGAAATTCATTTGATCTTCATTCTGCTTCATTATGTTCTTCATTTTCATCCTTTGATTGGTTCAATTGATTTTAAGAAGCTGAGATGCAAGTTGCTGCCCTGCCTCGGGGGGTTTTGGGTAGAAAAGTTAAGCTTTTTTAATGCTGTGTTCTCTAAGTCTTACAATGTGAGATGCTGGTTTTGTTGCTGCTCTCAAAGGAGAATTGCTTCTTTCACAGCAGGATTTTTACTCTCATTTCAAAAGAGTAGGGAAATTTGAATGTGAACATAGGGAGCAAAATTAGGTGTGTGTTTTCCTTCTGGCCTAAAGAAATGGCTAGATGCTGCTTATCACAGCCTGCACCTTTGCAGAGGTGGAAGATGCCAAACAGTTTTTCTCCACAATAATTCTTTCTAAGTATATAATAGTGACTTCTTTTTGTTTTTCCAGTTTGGGGTGGATATGGAGCTGAGTGGTCTGAATTCCATCCAAATTCTTCCTCTCTCCAAGGCAGATGATAAAAATCTTCCAAACTTCTTCCTCTATTCAGTGTGGACAATAAAGAACCTTCCAAACTTCTTCCTCTGTTCAGTGTAGACCTTAAAGAACCTTCCGAACTTCTTCCTCTGTTCAGTGTAGACCTTAAAGAACCTTCCAAACTTCTTCCTCTATTGATGTAGACCCTGAAGAACCTTCCAAATTTTTTCCTCTGTTCAGTGTAGACCATAAAGAACCTTCCAAACTTCTTCCTCTGTTGATGTAGACCCTGAAGAACCTTCCAAACTTCTTCCTCTGTTGATGTAGACCCTGAAGAACCTTCCAAACTTCTTCCTCTGTTGATGTAGACCCTGAAGAACCTTCCAAACTTCTTCCTCTGTTGATGTAGACCCTGAAGAACCTTCCAAACTTCTTCCTCTGTTGATGTAGACCCTGAAGAACCTTCCAAACTTCTTCCTCTGTTCAATGCAGATAATAAAGAACCTTCCAAATTTCTTCCTCTATTCAATGTGGACCATAAAGAATCTTCCAAACTTCTTCCTCTGTTCATTGTAGATCATAAAAGCCTTCTGAAATTCTCCCTCTGCTCCATGGAGACATCAGAAGCCTCTGAAGAGCAATTCAGACTCTTAAGTGGTGTACAAGGTGGAGGGGGTTTCTGGAATTAGCCCCCGAAGTTATGATGCATGGGGTAGGTCAAATGTTGTTAGCCAGTGGCCTACAGTGAGGGCTGAGACTGTAATCATAGAATCAACCAGGCTGGAAGAGGCCTCCAAGCTCATCCAGTCCAACCTAGCACCCAGCCCTGGCCAATCAACCAGACCATGGCACTAAGTGCCTCATTCAGGCTTTGCATAAACACCTCCAGGGGTGGCAGNCCTCCCCAGCTTTGTCACCCTCTTCTGGACACCTTCCAGTACCTCAACATCTCTCTTGAACTGAGGAGCCCAGAACTGGACACAGTACTCAAGGTGTGGCCTGATCACTGCTGAGTACAGGGGCAGAATAACCTCCCTTGTCCTGTTGGCCACACTGTTCCTGAGCCAGCCCAGGATGCCATTGGCTCTGCTGCCCACCTGGGCACACTATTGCTCATCTTCAGCTACTCTCTACCAGTACCTCCAGGTCCCTCTCTGCCTGGCTGCTTTCCAGTCACTCTGTCCCCAGCCTGTAGTGCTGTTTGGGGTTGTTGCAGCCAAAGTATAGAAGCCTGCACTTGGCCTTCTTCAGTCTCATCCCATTGGCCTCTGCCCACCCATCCAGCCTGTCAGGGTCCCTCTGCAGGGCTCTCCTACCCTCCAACAGATCCACACCTGCTCCTAGCTTGGTGTCATCTGCAAACTTACTGCTGCTGGACTCAATCCCCTAGTCCAAATCATCAATAAAGATGCTGAAGAGGTCTGTGCCCAGCACTCATCCCTGGAGCACACCACCAGTGCCAGCTGCTAAGTGGATGTGACACCATTCACTGCTGCTCTCTGGGCCCAGCCCTCCAGCCCGTTCTTGACCCATTCCAGAGTTCCTGGCTGCACCCTGTTAAACTCATTCCCCTCAAGTCAGGAAATAAACTCATGCTGCCAGGAAATTGTTGCAGTTGGTGTTTGTGCAGACTGAAGATGCCAGCATGGCCGCTGAGGAGGCAAACCCTGCTTTAGGCTCGTGCAGTGACTGCAGATGAGGAGAGCCTGGCTCGCTGTGGCAGAGATAAGTGCTCTTGTTGAGCTCTTGATAAAAACAAGGCTTTTCCAAGTGAGGAGCTGAGGTACACAGAGCAGTGTTTGAACTGGGGGGCTGTGCAGGACGGTGGTGCAGTGCAAGGGCAAGAGTGGCAGTTTGTGACTGTTTGAAACCCCTCTGGATAGATCAGTATCTCTGTAAGTGTTCCTTCTGTGTTCCCCAGAGACAGAACCTTGCTATTCTAAGTGATATTTGTTGTGTTTTCAGAGCACCTCAGCCTAAGATTATTACTTTGGAGAAAGGCTCTGATGGACTGGGATTTAGTATTGTAGGGGGGTATGGAAGTCCCCATGGAGACCTGCCCATTTATGTCAAGACTATATTTGCCAAGGTATCTCTCTTTTTTGTTGTTGTTGTTGTTTTCTCCCCCTTTTCTGTATTATCTTTGAAGCTAAGATTTGGCTTGGAGAATATGTTATGGAGTAGAAAGTCAAATGTACTCTGTAAGTACATTTGATGTGAGTAAGTGGACCCAGATCTCACAGCTGGCTTCTCAGTTTATATTTCATAGCACCGATGGCCAAAACAAGATACTTTATCTCAGCAAAACTGCTCTGCGTGCTTGGGAGACTTGCTTTTGTACATTAAAATATTTATAAGGGGGGGGTTGTATCTGTAAATCTCAAAGAGCCTTTTTCAGGGGGAATGCAGACACCACTTCTCCCACTGTACAGGACCGGAGGCAGTCGCAGAGATGCTGTATCTCAGTGGGAAACCAGCATTAAGCCACCTCAGTGGGGAAAAACCACCAAAAACACCATACTTGGTGGCTCAGAGTTGGCTTACACCTCAGACCTGGCTCTGGTTGTTCTCCCTTGCTTCCAGCTTCTCTCTTGTGCCTCTCGACGAGTGCTCCGCTCCTGTGTGCTGGAGCTGCTCACGGCGTGGTGGTCTCAGCCCATCTCTGACCCCAGCCTCATGTCAGGAGATGATTTGAGGGTCCCAACCAGCTGCAACAGCAGCTCTGTCTACCAAGGCTGAGGAGGAAACATAGCACAGCCCAGCTTTGAGGCAAACAGCCCCAGAATGGTCACTGTTGTGGAGGGGAAAGTGCCCTCTTTCCCACCCATTTCCTCGCTCAGTGAGGGCTAGCAAGATGCATCAGGCATGGTGGCCACCTGAAGACACTTCTGGAAGTGGCAGGGGGTGGGGAGAGAGGAAAACAGTGGGAATTAGGGATATTTTTCCACAAGTATCTGGTCTTTTTACAGCTTTCAGTTATTATTATGGTAAGGCTTTGTGTCTGTAAGGTGATGCCTGGATTTACAAGTTTCTAGATGTAAACACAGCTGAGAAATCCTAAACTGAAGCTAGGAAACACTGTGGGTGCTGGTGGGGCCGTGGAGGGCAGAAATTAGTGCCATGAGTTGACCTCTGGTCCGGGCAGGGCTCAGGATTCAGGTAAAAGAGCCACACTGAGGCTTCTGCAGAAGAGCAGCCATTCTTAAAGCTCTGTGGGAGCTTCTCAGGGCCTTTACTGGAGCCTAGCTCCATCTGGGATTTGGGGCAGTGCCCAGGCTGTTCTGCTGCGTGACCTCTGTGTCCCTCTCCTCCCCAGATTTAAACCCATTTCTGAGCACTGGTTGTGGAGTACATTTCAGTGCTGCTTTAACAAGCCTCTCCATAATCCCAAAAGCCAGAACCAGCCTTTACACCACGCTTTTTTCCGGGATGAGCCAGTTTTCCTCTTCCCAGGGGTTCATCACCCATCCACCCTGCCCCAGCCCATGCAGGGTTGGGTCAGCAAGCAGGGCAATAGTCTAAGCAGTCAAGGAGGCTTCATCACCGTCATTTCCCCTCCCAGTTAGGGTAGGGTTTCCAGCACCACATCCCTCCTCATTTCACCCATCAGCACGACGAGAGGCAGGAGGGCTCCTCCGTGCCCCCGGCCGCTAACGAACGGCTCTGCCCTTTGCAGGGAGCAGCTGCGGACGACGGCAGACTGAAGCGCGGCGACCAGATCGTGGCGGTGAACGGGGAAGCTTTGGAAGGTGTCACTCACGAGCAAGCTGTGGCTGTTCTGAAGCGCCAGAAAGGAACTGTAACGTTAACAGTCTTGTCCTGAACGCGGTTATTGTAGACCATCAGTAGAGCTCTAATGCTGCCCTGCAGCCCTCAGCAGGATGTAAAGCAAAGCCTGGCAAAACCGACTCAGCCTTCACCCCATCGCCAGAAAGGGTAGCGTGACTCTCGAGCTTCATGTAAGCCTTTCTCCCCCCCCACCTCCCCTATGTCTGGTGGCTTTTGAGGTTTCTCTGGACAGGTTTAACAAAGAAACCTCAAAGAGCAAGGTCCCCTTTGACTTGATTTAGCCAGCAGTTTATGCCCGCTAGGTCTGAACCCCGCTCGCACCTGCTGAACCTGCAGCAGGTTTGCACAGACAACAGAGAATGCAGCTCATCAGCCCATCTCATCTGATGAGCAGAAAGAGATGCCGAGTGACTTGTCATCTCACTCCTGATTTACTTATGCTAATTGTCCTTTCAAGTATGCCAGAAAACATTAGCAACGTAATTAAATTACCACTGTTCCAAATGATGAAATATCAAACTCTCCTCTGGGAAATTAGTTGTGCTCGGCACAGTAAGGCTGATAGTCAAATGTGAACTTCTCATGTTTATCTCCTTGGGTAGGTCTATGGAAGTTAGTCAGAGGTAATTACTGTGATGTGTCAATTTGCTGCCTTTAGCATCAGAAACAAACTAGGGGGAGAGAGGGAAGGGTAGGTTCTTTTTTTGGGCTTTTAAAGTGTTTGAGCCTTTTCAGATCTTTCAGCAGCATGAACAGCAACAACCTCTCTCATTCTATCCTAATTATTATATGTTTAAAGAAGAAGAAACATGCTGATATATGCCAGGCATGTTGCATACAAAGGCAGTTGTTGTTGTTGTGCCAAGCTGCAGCATAATTGTTCATCCTGAATGAAGACAAAAAGTTAGCTGCGGCGGCGTGATCCTGTAATTCTAGTAGTGGGGGTGAGCAGTCCCTCTGCACCTCGTCTTTAAGGCTTTGATGAAGTTAATCCAAACCAGCAAACTGTTTTGCATTTCCAAGACTCTCCCCAGAATCAGATAGTGCAGGAAGAGGCTTTCACGGATCACAGAGGATGCTTCTCTCCTGAGGCTGCTGGAGCTCAAATTTGCTTAATACCAGGCAGTGGGGAGGTGATCCCTGCAGCCGATTAAGGTGATGTCTGCTTGGGGCTGGCTGCCATGTCTGTCCTCTCCAGGGCAGGGCTTCTTCATGTTCCTCCAGCAAGTCAGGACAGCTCAGTTGAAGCCCCCAGCTATTTCTTTTGGTTTAAGCTAAGCTAGGTGCAAGTGTGCTGAAGCCCATGAGGGTCAATCCCACTTTGCATGGTGGAGATGGGATGCAAGAACGTTCAACCCAAAGTTAGCAACTCCATTCTGTCTCGCAGCCTTTCCTGCAGTGATTATATGACCATGGCCTTAGTGATGTAGCAAATTAATTTGGCAGGCAGATTAAGGGCAGTGCAAGTCACTGAGGTTTAATCTTCCTATCCAGAGGAACAGTAGGGTTTTAGAGGAAGCAGCCCAGTCTGATTTGGACTGTTTGGTATCATTTATAATGCTGATGTTGCTGGGAGAAATGAATGACAAGTGGGCAGGGTTCAAAATTGGCTGCTCATTTTCTGTCAACAATCCCTGGAATGAAGTTAAGCTTCCAGATCTGGGGTATAATAACTGAGTAATAAACAAGTAGCACAGGGTTTGTTAAAGGTAGTGCTGTTCAGTATGGCTTAGCCAGAGGTGAGTATTCCTCCAGTTCCCTTGAAAGAGAAAGTGTTGAGGCAGGATGAACTACACCAAAGCAAGCAAGCCATGATTAGCTCTCATTGAAATAGTGTTGTTTATTTCATTGCAAAGTTTCCTTTAGGTAATCACAAAGTGCATTTAGCCTGCTGGAACCATGGGTGGGTATTCCATTACCAGTGCCTGGAAAAGACTTCACACTTCCAGTGGATTCCCACTGTACCATTTGCTTTGCCGAGTGGAACCTCAGTTGTAGAAGCCGAGGGATCAGTCCAGATGTAGCACATTGGAGAATCCTTAACAGGCT
The DNA here is from genome assembly GCA_013400475.1 of Tricholaema leucomelas. Lineage (NCBI taxonomy): Eukaryota > Metazoa > Chordata > Aves > Piciformes > Lybiidae > Tricholaema lacrymosa > Tricholaema leucomelas. The sequence goes on along the minus strand of WAAF01019128.1, from coordinate 134,845 downwards.
GTCTTTGGTTACAGAAATATCCAAGGTATGAGAAGTTAAAGGCAGGTAGGTGAAACTTGGAAGAGGCCCCCTCTGGAATTCCTGACCAAACATAATGATTGCTCTGATGATGTTTTTGTAACCCTTGCATTCCTACTTTAAGATGCTGCCACCTTTCACCTGTGAAGTTTTACAGAGCTATTTATTAGCCTGTCGTGCACATACTACTCTTCATACCCATCAAGAGTACAGTTTATGGCCTGGGGTATTTTGCACTTCTCCATTGCTCAGAATGAGAAAGAGAGAAAGAGCAATCATTTCCTTGCTTCTTGTAATTTGCACTTTGTGTGTTGAATATATTTACTGCCAAAAATGATATTGCAACTAACTGATAAACCAGTGCCTGTGCAGAGAAACGTGTGCTGGCTGTGCAGGAGCACAGGAGTTGAATCTGCATCGTGCTTCTCTGGGCTGAGGTGCTCTGGTTTCTTTAAAACTTTGATTTCTGTGCAAGGGAACAACAACAACAAAAAAAAGCAATGAAGCCTCCTGATTGTATGTTTCTGTATATCAGTAAAATCAGACATTTTATGACTTGAAAGATTATTCTGAATAAAGCTGGGTTGCATAAGTAGTTGTGGGTTTATTGATTTGGGTTCTTTGATTTAAGTCACTGTTAATATCTGTTGCATGAGATGTCTTCATTTGACAAGTTCAGGTCAAGGGAGGTTTTCCTTACCTTCAGCTCAGCCCCGGTGAGACCACATCTGGAGTGTTGTGTCCGGTTCTGGGCTCCCAAGTTCCAGAGGGACAGAGATATCACAGAACTATTGAGACTGGAACAGACCTCTGAGATCATCAAGTCCAGCCTATGACCTATGGATGAGGAGATTGAGTCCATCATCAGTAAGTTTGCAGATGACACCAAGCTAGGAGCAGGTGTGGATCTGTTGGAGGGTAGGAGAGCCCTGCAGAGGGATCCTGACAGGCTGGATGGGTGGGCAGAGGCCAATGGGATGAGATTGAACAAGGCCAAGTGCAGGATTCTACACTTTGGCCAGAACAACCCCAAACAGCACTACAGGCTGGGGACAGAGTGGCTGAGAGCAGCCAGGCAGAGGGGGACCTGGGGTGCTGGTAGAGAGGAGCTGAACATGAGCCAGCAGTGTGCCCAGGTGGCTAGGAGAGCCAATGGCATCCTGGCCTGGATCAGGAACAGTGTGGCCAGCAGGACAAGGGAGGTTCTTCTGCCCCTGTGCTCAGCACTGCTCAGACCACACCTGCTCTGCAGGGGGGTTGGACTGGATGATCTTTCGAGGTCACTTCCAGCCCTTGACATTCTGTGATTCTGTGAGTGCTGTGTCCAGTTCTGGGCTCCTCAATTCAAGAGAGATGTTGAGGTACTGGAAGGTGTCCACAGGAGGGCGACAAAGCTGTGAGGGGCCTGGAGCACAGCCCTGTGAGGAGAGGCTGAGGGAGCTGGGGGTGTGCAGCCTGCAGAAGAAGGAGGCTCAGGGCAGACCTCATTGCTGTCTGCAGCTACCTGAAGGGAGGCTGTAGCCAGGTGGGGTTGGTCTCATCTGCCAGGCACCCAGCAACAGAACAAGAGGACACAGTCTCAAGTTGTGCCAGGGCAGGTCTAGGCTGGATATTAGGAGGAAGTTGTTGGCAGAGAGAGTGATTGGCATTGGAATGGGTTTCCTGGGAGAAGAGCCTGACACCCACCTGACTACAACTTCCCTTCAGGTAGCTGTAGAGAGCAATAAGCCCCCGCTTTGGGACTCCTTTTCTCCATGCTGAACACTCCCAGCTCCCTCAGCCCCTCCTCATCAGACTTGCCCTCCAGTCCGTTTCCCAGTTCTCCCAGCATCCACAGAAGCTATGAGGATGACAAAGAGACTGGAACATCTGTGATGAGGAAAGGCTGAGACCTGGGGCTGCTTAGTCTGGACAGCAAAAGACTGACAGGGGATTTATTAATGCTTATAAAGATTTGAAGGGTGGATGTCAAGAAATAGGGCCCAGGCTCTTTTCAGTGGTGTCCTGAGATAGAACAAGGGGCAATGGATACAAACTGAAGCACAGGAAGTTCTACCTCAGCATCAGGAGAAACTTCAACAGAGCACTGGAGCAGGCTGCCCAGAGAGGTTGTGGAGTCTCCTTCTCTAGAGACTTTCAAGACCCATCTGGATGTACTCTGCCTTAGGTGATCCTGCTTTGGCAGGGAAGTTTGAATTGATGATCTTGGGGAGTCCCTTAGAACCCCTGGAATTCCATGATTTGCTGTTCCAAGCAGGGCTTGTGTTGCCCATCTTGAGCAGGAGCAGCAGTTGCTGTAGGAGCAGTGGAAGGCTTAGGGACAGCCAGCTGCAGTGAGAACCAGCTGAGACTCTGCTTTCAGGGAGCAGGACCAGTCCCAAGGAGCCACTCATCTATTGATGTTGTGACCTGTTCATAGAAGACCACCAGAGTTGTCATGCAGGATTTGCCCTTGGTGAAGCCATGCTGATTGTACCAGATCACCTCTTCACTATTCTTCTGTCGCAGTGCCTCCAGGAGGATCTGCTCCTTGACCTTTCTGGGCACAGAGGTGAGACTGACTTGCCCTTTTCTTTGTAGACTTAGCCAAGAGATGGGTAGGTTCAGACTGGAGGTGAGGAGGAGGTTGTTCAGCATGAGAGTGGTGACAGCCTGGAATGGGTTGCCCAGGGAGGTGGTTGAGGCCCCATGCCTGGAGGTGTTTAAGGCCAGGCTGGATGAGGCTGTGGTCAGCCTGATCTAGAGTAGGGTGTCCCTGCCCATGGCAGGGGGGTTGGAACTGGATGATCCTTGTGGTCTCTTCCAACCCTGACTGATTCTGTGATTCTAAGTTACTCCCATGTTAAGACATCTTCCAAAGGCTGAGCATGAGATGCTCTTAAGTTTTTATGTCCTCCCCACCATGTGATCTTCCCAGGGAACTAAAGGCTGTCCCAGCACAATCCCTGCTGCCAGCACTGAGCTCCAGAAGCAGCCTGAGAAGGGTGCTCAGGCAGTAATGAGAGCTGTGGCGGTGGAGAGTGGGCCAGTGTGGACAGCAGGTCAGCCTGGAGGGATGAGGGGACTCTGTCACACTGCACTGCTGCCTAAGGGATTTCTGTAATGCCTCTAAATTCCCTGTCATTAATCAAATGGTGATTAGCACCCTGGAAGTATGATATCTAGGGAGCCTGTTGAGGTAATGTGATGATGGCAAGATGGAGCAGTTAATGTACCTTTGCCTGCAGGATCAGGAATGGATTCATTTACCATTGCAGATGTATAAAACATTAGTTTGTACAGTTGTGCTGAGCACTGATACATAATTCCATTCTCATCTCTCTCCATGGTTTCACACTTCCACATCCATAATTTAGCTGTATTTACATTCTGCTCAAGCACCCCCTCACAGCCATGGCTTTTCCTCTCAGCAGCAATGGGCATCTTGTTCTCTAATACACAATCTTGTAACAGCTGGGCCTTGTAGGATGGCAACAAATCCCAAAGATCCATGTTCTACAGCATCCCAAATGGATGGGTGGGCAGAGGCCAATGAGACGAGATTGAACAAGGCCAAGTGCAGGCTTCTACACTTTGGCCGCAACAACCCCAAGCAGCACTACAGGCTGGGGACAGAGTGGCTGAGAGCAGCCAGGCAGAGAGGGACCTGGGGGTGCTGGTAGAGAGTAGCTGAAGAGGAGGCAGCAGTGCCCAGGTGGGCAGCAGAGCCAGTGGCATCCTGGCCTGGCAATGGGACAGGACAAGGGAGGTAGTTCTTCCCCTCACTGCTCAGGCCACACCTTGAGTGCTGTGTCCAGTTCTGGGCTCCTCAATTCAAGAGAGATGTTGAGGTGCTGGAAGGTGTCCAGAAGAGGGCGACAAAGCTGTGGAGGGGCCTGGGGCACAGCCCTGTGAGGAGAGGCTGAGGGAGCTGGGGGTGTGCAGCCTGCAGAAGAGGAGGCTCAGGGCTGACCTCATTGTTGTCTACAGCTACCTGAAGGGAGGTGGTAGCCAGGTGGGGTTGGTCTCTTCTGCCAGGCAAGCAGCAACAGAAGAAGGGGACACAGCCTCAAGTTGTGCCGGGGGAGGTCTAGGCTGGATGTTAGGAGGAAGTTGTTGTCAGAGAGAGTGATTGGCATTGGAATGGACTGCTCAGGGACATGGTGGAGTTGCTGTGCCTGGAGGTGTCCAAGCAAAGCCTGGATGAGGCATTTAGTGTCATGGTCTGGTTGATTGGCTAGGGCTGGATGCTAGTTTGGACTGGATGAGCTTGGAGGCCTCTTCCAACCTGGCTGATTCTCTGATTCTCTGAAATGGAAAACTTAATCTGGACTAATAGGTGCCCCCATCTACCACCTTGGGCATATGTCTCACCACCCTCAGTCCAGAGGGTTCCCCAGAGTCCAGGCTGGACTCAGCAGCAGATGGGAATGGCATTCAGTCACTGGTTTCAGAAACTCATGGATTAGGATCAAAGACAGGAGAACAGAGAGTTCTTCTGAGGTCCCAGCTGTTAAAGAAGAGGCTTAATCCTTGTGAGCCCTTGGCTTTACACTGAATATGACTCATGTGGAATGGAATCCCTCCTTGGTCAGCTTTGGGTCACTTGTAATGTTGCCTCCTCCCTGCAAGTGCAACCATTTCACTTCCTGCTCCCCGATGTGGCAGTCAAGCTGTGCCAGTGCCCCTGGGCTGCACAGGAGCAAATCCAAGGCAGAGCCTTGCTGCAGCTCAGCTCTTAGCAGTGACTCTCCCCATCGTATTCTCACAGCTAGAAGTAGCAGCTGGCTGTGAAAACCTGTCCTTAACTGCAGAAGGTGCCCCACTGAGCAGAGGCTGAGCTGGGAAGTGAAACCACTGAGCAGAGCTGCTTCTGTTCTAGCTCAAACTAGGATGTGGGAGTAAGGTGGTCTTTGGGTGACACCTGAGACTCAGTGGTGTGAGCAGATGGTCCTCATCTCCTCCACGGCTTGAGTTCAGCCTGATAGAGCTTCAGAATCTGTTTTTGCAGAGCCGAGAGCCTTTCCTTCACTTTTCTCGGGACAAACCCTTTGCCTAGAAACCTCTGCCCTTGGAAACGTAGGATTCTCTGCATGCTAGTTAGGAAGCACGTAGAACTTCTCTTCTCCTCCTTTTCTTCCCACCCTCGCACCTGCCTACCACCACCACCGGACCAGGGGATGTCAGCGCTGCTGGACCAGGACAAGGACCCGGCACACGCTGACCGAACCCCTACAGCCACCAGCAGGCAGGGAGAGCGGCGCAGGCTCCGGCGCCGGCGGCTCCGGGTGGTGCTCTCCCGCCGCTCTTTCTGCCGGAGTGGCACTAGATGGAGCAATTGCCAAACCAGTGCGCTTCTGCCGCCTGCAGCCGGGGGCTGCCCCGGGGGATGCGCTGAGATGCTTCATCCTCTCAGCCGAAAACACCGACGCTCAAACTTCTGAGCTGCCTTTTCCCCCTGTGAACAAACAAGAGAGACACTTGGGTATCACCAGAAGAGCTTTCCAGGAGATGAAATCACAGCACATCTCTCCCCTCATGATAACCATCTTCCATCCTGGGCAAAAGCAAGGCCAAGAGACCTCTCCACTTTGAGCCATGGGGATGGGGCACGATGCTAGGGGTCAGTTTGACCCCCAAAGCAGAGATGCTGTTGATGTGCCCAATCTGCTGTCCCTGTGGCAGCTCGTTCCTCTGCAGCAAATGAGCCTGCTTTTCCTGCTGGGACATTCATCTCTTCTAAAAGTATTAGCTGATAGTCTCTGAGCTGACACCATCCAAGGCACCACTGAGGCAGCTTCTGGGTGATAAGATGAAAGGTGATGAGCAAGACTGGAGAATCACACAGAGTCACAGCACTTTAGAGGTTGGAAGGGACCTCCAGGGATCATTAAATCCAACATCCCTGCCAAGGCAGGATCCCTTAAGGTAGCTCACTCAGGAATGCATCCAGGTGGGTTTTGAAAGTCTCCAGAGAAGGAGACTCCACAACCTCTCTGGGCAGCCTGTTCCAGTGCCACTCTTACTATAAAGAAGTTTCTCCTCATGTTGGGGGTGAAACCTCCTCTGTTTCATTTTGTAGCCTTTGGTCCTTGTCTTATTGCTGCTGACCAGTGAAGAGATTGGCTCCATCCACTTGACACCCACCCCTCAGATATTTGTATACATTGATCAGAGCTCCTCTCATTTTTCTCTCTTCCAGACTAAACAGCCCCAGGTTTCTCAGTCGCTCTTCACAAGGGAGATGCTTAAATCCCTCAAGCATCCTTGTGGGTCTCTGCTGGACTCTCTCCAGCAGGTCCCTGTCTCTCTTGAACTGGGGAGTCCCAACCAGTCCACCCACTGAATCTGTATCTTTCCAGCCTAGAGAGAGGAGTGTTATTGGGGACTAAGTCAAAAGCCTTCCAGAAGCACAGATCGATGACATCCACTGCCCGCCCTTTGTCCGCTGTTGTAGTCACTCCACTGCAGAAAGCCATCAGCTTGGTCAGGCAAGACTTGCCCTTAGTAAAGTCATGAATCACCTTCCTGGCTCCTCAGTGTGCTTTAGCAGAGCTTCTGGGGGGGGGATCTATTCCATGATCTTCCCAGGCACAGAGGTGAGGCTGGCAGGTTGTTAGTTCTTTGGGTCTTCCTTTCTACCCTTGTTTAAAATGGGTGTCAATTTTCCCTTCTTTCAGTCTCCAGGGATACCAGCTGACTGCCAGGACTTTTCAAACATCACTGGCTTGATCTATCCATCATAAAATGGCCTGTAAATGATAACAACTAGCACTGTCACCATAGCAGAAGGTGGCACAAGTCATGGTGCAGGGGAAACAGCATGGTCCTCCCATAGATCATTTTCCCTTTTACTTTGATCTGCCCAGTTTTGCTCTTACTTTCCAATCTCTGTAATGAGAATACTGAAAGCAGATATATTAGTGGGGAGTGACTTTGTAACTATCAGCCAATTCCTTCAGGACTCTGGGAAGGAGGCAGAGAGCAGAATTGATTGTGCTTCATGCCCTGTGTTTGGAGGCAGACCCAAGAAAGCTGCCTGTCACCGGTTTTGCCTCTCTCCCCAGCACTAACTTGCAAGAGCTCATCCCAGCACCTGCTCATCACCCACTGCGCAGGGGCAGTGGGCAGGAGTTGCCCACAGATGTCCAAGGAGCTGAGTCAAGGCACGTCCACACCACCTGGAACAGCTGCTCATTTAATTAGCTGTGGAGGCTGTGGCCACCAGTTGCATGGGGCTCTGTGTGCACATGGGGCTTGAGGTCATCTGCTCTCTCCTTGTTGCGGTAGGCCTGATAGACCCAAAATAGGCTTATACATGGAGGTGCTTTGAATGAGACCATCTGAGCCTCTGCTCTCCTTACAGCAGAAGAAAGCCATAAGAGTGGAAAAATCATGTTCAGCTGAAGTTTCTCATCATCCTTTTCCCTTCATAGCTGATCAGCTCCAAGATGATGAGTCTGTAAAGATCAGGAGATTCATTTCTTCCCTTGCTGTGACAGACCTGTCTCCATTTGTACTGTGGAGCACTTGCAGCCTGTATGTGTTTGTGCATGCCTATATTTAGCTTGAGCTCTGCCATGATGTCAAAATACATAAATTAAAGCTGGCTTGGGGCTCTTTGTGGCATTGAGACCTTCACAGATGATTTTTCTCTCAGTTTTGTGGAATCTGGAACTTTGACAGCAGGATGCTGGGCACTGGGAGATGTCAAAGGCAGTGTCAAACTATCCGTGGTCCCCCCCAGCTCCATACATTTGGAGGAGCTGCTTCTCCCCAGGGAGATGGTTTGAGGGGGAAAGAGGAAACACAAGGCAAAGGAATGAAAATAACCATTCTGGGAATGTAGTTAACCAGCCTGGGCTGCAGGGACAGGGAGCGGGAAAGGGCAATGTGGAAGGAGGGGGAGAGATAGCAAAGTCCAGAGCTGTAGTGCACCCCCAAAATAATATCCTCAGATCCTTCTGTGGTGGAGCCCAACAGCACAAGGGGTCTGATCTGGCAGACAGGAGGAGGCAGACACCACCCAAAGCCACCCTGATCCTTAGTAGAAAATCTCCCACACCTGGTGTGTTGAAGCCAGAAAGTTGACCTCTCTCTGGGAAGCAGTGAGAGTTGCAATGAGATTCCTCTCTGCCAGTGCGGTTCCAGAGCTGCCAGGGCTGTGCTAGTTTGAGCCTAGCTGGGATATTTTGGTGAGAAGAATTAGATGCTAGGCTGTGAAAAGGAAACAATGGTGATGGCTACTGCACTCATAGGCTTGCTGAGATGGATAAAAACAAGAACACAAACATAGATAACAGAGTTGCTCTCTGGCTCTGACTGCCTCCCTTCTCTCCCTAACCTGCTGTCTGTGTAATTAATCCCTCTGCTTCCTAACCCCCCTGGCTGATCCACCAAGCTCACCTTGAAGGTAAGGCAAAGTCGGGGATAAGGTAGAGGGGTGAAAAGGAGGTGGAAGGGTGGTTGGGAGCCCCTCCTGGGGACTCAGGTTTCTGGGAGGGCTGTTGTGTTTCTGTATTACCTTTTAACTTGCCTATTTCTGTCTACAGCTGCATAGATTGTAAACACCTGCTTGGATATTGTGCTCAGGTGTAAATGTAAAGCTTCATTCTCATGTTCAGCTCAGCTGAGTCTAGTCTGGGTGATTGCATAAGAGTGGGGGGTGGGTAACTCTCAAACCATCACATGGGGGAGGGACATCTCAGTGAAAACTCTTGCAGAGTGGTATTTGGGCTCTTTTTGCTTGCAGCTGGGGCCCTTGGAGCCCTCGGTACAAGAAGACCGTTGAAGTGGTGGAATGCATCCAGAGAAGGGCAGGGAGCTGGTGAAGAGGCTAGAGCACAAACCTTGTGAACAGCAGGTGAGCGAACTGGGGCTGTTTGCCTTGGATAAAAGGAGGCTGAGGGGAGACCTTCTCACTCTCTACACCTCCCTGAAAGAGGTTGGAGTCAGGTGGAGGGTTGAAAACCAGCAAGAGAAGAGGAAACATCCTCAAGGTGCATCAGGGCAGGTTTAGGTTGGATATTAGAACAAACTTCCTCACTGAAAAGGTTCTCAAACACTGCCCCAGGCTGCCCAGAGCAGTGGTAGAGTTCCAATCCCTGGAGGGATTTCAAAGCTGTGTAGATGTGGTGCTGAAGGAAATGATTAGTGGTGACCTGGCAGTGTTGGCTTCCAACAGTTGCACTCTGTGACCTTCAAGGTCTCTTCCAACCAAAACTATTGTATGATTCTGCTGTGGTGATGCAACAGGTGCCTGTGTTGGCTCTGGGTGCCGCATGCTAAACACCCAGGAATGCAAATCTCTCTGTGGTGAACTGAGACCCAGGACATCCTAAGGGTCACTGAGCTGAAGAAACCCCTCAGAATTCACTGATTTTTAGTAATGTGCAGGTGTGTGCAACCACCATGGGCTGAGGGTTGTCCTTCCCCACCCTGTTGCTGTTCGGGGTCTGTCTGTCCCTCTGTTAGGAGAGCACCGCAGTGATGGGGACAGGCACAGGAGCAAACACCAGGTGAGGTTTCAATCAGATTTATTTAGACATAAAGGAGGTAACTGCATTTTGAGTCAAAAATGACAGACACTTGAGATGAGAAATGCTTCTGACTGAAAATGTGAAGGAAACAGAGCATGGGAGGGGGGGAGGGGGATGTCCTCCCCTCTCTCTTACCAAAGTGAGGACAGAAGCTCTTGGTATGGACTTTGCAGTATGAGGAAAGGTAAAAACTCATTTTGAGAGAAACTTCATCACAATGTGAACTGACTTTCCACCACAGTAATTCCAGGGTTAACTTCTGCTTATTCAGGTAGAAGAGAAGGAGTTTGCTTAACCAGAGAGCTGTGCTTTCAGTGATGCCAGGTAGATCTGTTATTACAGTGGTGCCCTACACACCAGCTCAACTGGGGATGGCATCCAGGTCCACCAAAGCCTACAGACAGAATCCACTGGGTTCTGATGCAATCCAGCCTCACAAAAAGGGCATTTCCTGGCAGATAGTGCCTTAACGACAAGGGAAAGGTGTTTGGAAAAGTGAAGACATGAGACCTCCCTCTTTGTCAGCAGAGAATTGATTTAAGAGGAAGATCCCTGCCCTGTGTATGAGCTGAGGTGGTGCTGAGCCAGCCACGCAGGTACCCCATGGAGGGGGAGACCTTGGTGCTGGCGAACTCCAGCAGCTAAATCATGCTGTGGCTTTACAGAGGAGTTGCTTTGGGCATCTGACTATTGAGCATGAGGGAAAGCAAAAAGCAGATGTTTGCCCAAAAGGCATCTGTCAGTAAAGTTCTTCCACAAAGCTCTCAGGTAGTGCTAATGCATCCCAGGATGGGACTCTGTGCTGTCACTGTGCCACGCTTGGGCTAACCTGATCAGTGCTGGGGCTGGGCCTGTTCAATAGCCTTACTGATGATGTAGACCAAGGGATTGAGTCCAGCAGCAGTAAGTTTGCAGATGACACCAAGCTAGGAGCAGGTGTGGAGCTGTTGGAGGGTAGGAGAGCCCTGCAGAGGGACCTTGCCAGGCTGAATGAGTGGGCAGAGGCCAATAGGATGAGATTGAACAAGGCCAAGTGCAGGATTCTACACTTTGGCCACAACAACCCCAAGCAGTGCTACAGGCTGGGGACAGAGTGGCTGAGAGCAGCCAAGCAGAGAGGGACCTGAGGGTACTGGTAGAGAGTAGCTGAAGATGAGGCAGCAGAGTGCCCAGGTGGGCAGCAGAGCCAATGGCATCCTGGGCTGGCTCAGGAACAGTGTGGCCAACAGGACAAGGGAGGTTATTCTGCTCCTGTGCTCAGCACTGCTCAGGCTACACCTTCAGTCCTGTGTCCAGTTCTGGGCTCCTCAATTCAAGGGAATTGTTGAGGTACTGGAAGGTGACCACAGGAGGGCGACAAAGCTGTGAGGGGCCTGGAGCACAGCCCTGTGAGGAGAGGCTGAGGGAGCTGGGGGTGTGCAGCCTGCAGAAGAGGAGGCTCAGGGCAGACCTCATTGTTGTCTACAACTACCTAAAGGGAGGCTGTAGCCAGGTGGGGTTGGGCTCTTCTGCCAGTCAAGCAGCAACAGATCAAGGGGACACTGTCTTAAGTTGTGCCAGGGGAGGTCTAGGCTGGATGTTAGGAGGAAGTTGTTGGCAGAGAGAGTGATTGGCATTGGAATGGGCTGCCCAGGGAGGTGGTGGAGTCGCCGTCCAAGCAAAGCCTGGATGAGGCACTTAGTGCCATGTTCTGGTTGACTGGCTAGGGCTGGGTGCTAGGTTGGACTGGATGAGCTTGGAGGTCTCTTCCAACCTGGTTTATTCTCTGATTCTGTGATCTGCTGAGCCTCAGCATCTTAAGCACAGCTGCATGGTGCCTGCCAATGGGCTGCACTTCCCCATTAGCTCAGCCTTCATGAGAAGAAAGCAGAGCCATGTGGTAATGCTGAGCACAGCCAAAACAATGTCTGTGTTTGGGCCTGCTGGGCTCAAACATTTTCCCAGAGCACTCGTTTTTCATTCTTGCATCAGACCCACATGAGCAAACATAAACAGGATTTTATACTTTACATAATCCACCCAGCTTGTGTTTGTTGTTACACACAGGGAGCAATGCTGCCTGTCACCAGGTACAGAAGAGCTCACAATAAATATCAGGACACAAACAAGTTAAATGAGATACAGTTAAGTTGCTGATTAAAAGGACAACCCTAGCCTAAGGTTACAAAAGACTAAATACTGCTTTTCTAATGTGCTTTTCTCCTTTGGTTTGCTCACTCACCTGCCAAATCTATACCAGGAAGAGCATCTAGGAGAGCTCAGAGTCCTTTTGTGGCAATGGTCAGAGATTAGGGGAATGTAAGCAGGCATAATGAGGAGAATTAGGCACAGGGAATGTATGCAGATAGCTGACAGAGGTCATGCCCCTGCACGTACAGAAACTCACGACGTTGGCCCCAGCAGAGAGGCTGTTACAAGAAGGACCTCTCTGTTGCCCACTCTCGGTCCTGGCTTCTTCTCCCAACTCAGTCATGGGCTCTGCTCAGTGTGGGCTTGCAGCAGCATGGCAATGTCCCTATGGGCAGCTTGCTGGGCCAGTGACAAGGCTGAGTTACCGTCCTGTGGGGAGGGAAGAGATAAGGACATTAGCGTGGCCAGCAGGAGTGAGAGTCCCTGTCCTCGGCTGCACCTCAAATACTGGGCTTAACTTCTTCCCCTGTACTCAGCACTGCTCAGGCCACATCTTGAGTGCTGTGTCCAGTTCTGGGCTCCTCAAGAGAGATGTTGAGGTACTGGAAGGTGACCAGAAGAGGGCGACAAAGCTGGAGAGGGGCCTGGAGCACAGCCCTGTGAGGAGAGGCTGAGGGAGCTGGGGGTGTGCAGCCTGCAGAAGAGGAGGCTCAGGGCAGAGCTCATTGCTGTCTACAACTACCTGAAGGGAGGCTGTAGCCAGGTGGGGTTGGGCTCTTCTGTCAGGCAGCCAGCAACAGAAGAAGGGGACACAGTCTCAAGTTGTGCCAGAGGAGGTCTAGGCTGGATGTTAGGAGGAAGTTGTTGGCAGAGAGTGATTGGCATTGGAATGGGCTGCCCAGGGAGGTGGTGGAGTCACTGTTCCTGGAGGTGTTGAAGCAAAGCCTGGATGGGGCACTTAGTGCCATGGTCTGGTTGATTGGCCAGGGCTGGGTGCTAGGTTGGGCTGGATGAGCTTGGAGGTCTCTTCCAACCTGGTTGATAGATTATTATTATTATTATTACTATTATTATTACTGGTCTCAGTTTTGGACCCGTCGTTACAAAATGACATCAGGGTGCTGGAGCCTGTCCAGAGAAGGGCAACAAAGCTGGTGAAGGGTCTGGAGAACAGGGTTGGTGAGGAGTGGCTGAGCCTTACTTTGTCTGTCAGCATGACCTGGCAGCTGGGCTGGGCCAAGAGGAGCTTGACGATGTCAGCATTGCCCTGCCTGCAGGCCACCATCAGCGCCGTGGTCCCCTCCTCATCCTGCAGGTTGACATCAGCCTGGCAGGAGAGGAGGGCTCGCACCATGTCGTCCCGCTCGTGGCTGACCCCCAGCATCAGGGCAGTCTGGCCCCCCTGCAAGCACGAAGGGAGAGGATGAGCACCTCCAACACACCAGCCTCTTGTAGCTCTGTATAGTCCTATAGCTGTAACATCCAGGCTGTTACATCTTCACCCTCATTATCAATGATAGATAAATCCTCCTCATCATCCATATGATTATGTGTTGCAAGCAGGACCAGAGCAGTAGTCATGCTCGCGTACTGGGCACTGGCAAGGCTGCACCTCAAACATTGGGTTCTGTGATCCTGTGATTATTGCATATTGCACATTTTAGTGCATAGGATTATTATTAGCAGCAGCATGGCCAAGCCACCTGGCCCCTAGCTGGGTCCTCCTGGGATGTCTAACCTTTACAGCTCTTTGGTATTGGAGCATGATGAGTCCACTGTCATCTCTGATACTGCAAGTCATGACTCTGAATCACTGCTCACCAGCAAACCTCCCTAGGTGCCACACCCTGGAGTCCACACTGCTCCTCCTTGGCATCACTTTTTCAGACTTCAAATTTTTTAGCTTGGTAAAATGATTTTGCCTTTGTTTGTTTGTTTGCTCCTTGAGCTTATACATCTCTTGTGTCCCTTCACTGGGAGTTGGTAGGTGGCCACGCTGCAATTTAGCTGAGGTTGCTTTTGTAACTTTTGGGAAGCAGCAACTCCAACCTGATCTCTACGGCTCAGTGTCAGTCTGGTGCTGCATAAACAGTGGAAGGAATCTGAGCTATATCCCCTCCACAGCCTAAGAGTGCCATGGTCTAGATGACTGGATAGGGCTGGGTGCTAGGTTGGACTGGATGATCTTGGAGGTCTCTTCCAGCCTGGCTGATTCTATGATTCAACAGGCTATGAGTTCAGCAGGAGTCCCTTTGCAGATGGCTTTTCCCACAGCCATGGCACAATCCCATGTGGGGGCCACACTCAGTTTTCCAAGCGACAGCAGAACTGCGGGGACACACCTGGGCAGCTCGCAGGTTGACATCTCCCTCCTTCAGCAGCTTCATCACCACCTCCATGTCCTCAGCTGTCTCAGCAGCTGCCAGCGGGGTGAGCATCACCGCCGTGTAGCCGGCACGGTTCTGTAGGTCCAGGCAGCACACACCTGGTGGGTGATGCAGCCACAAACACAGATTGATGTCAGCTTCTCATCCCAGCAACAGGAGTTTCCATAGACAGCACTGAGATTTAGCTCTGTTAAGCGTCTAGTGTCTGTGAGCACAGCATTAAAGGGCCCTTGGTGCTGTGCACTGCTACAGTTAACTACAATTGTGGAGGTCAACTTCATTAACTTTGAAGACCATCTCACAAAAAATAAAGGGGCGGGGGGGGATAATTAGTTCCTTGAGTTGTGGAGCTTTGGGCTGTTTGTGTTGATTCCTGTAGCAAGACAGCAGCGAATGGGTGGGTTAAATCCACCCTGGCTCAGTTTCACTCACTTTTCACCCCCAAAGAGTCTATTTCCAACTCCATCACGAGGAAGGAGCTGTGTCTAACAGGCTGGGGCTCAGGGCCAGCCTTGTCCCAAGGGCTCAGCTGCCTGGGGCACTGAGCTGCAGGAGAGGACAAACCTCCGCGGCTCCGCAGGGCAACAATCAGGTTATAGACGTGTATGGTAATCTGCCATTTCCCTAACATTGAGCAGATTGTCTGGCCCATGAGAAAAGGCCAAAGAGCCTTTATTCCCCGGGTGGGGGGACAGACCACGGGCTCTTCCCCCCCATACAAGCTCAGCTGAGACTTCTCTTTCTTTGCAGTGGGAGCCCAAAGTTCAATAGTTTAACACGGCCTTTTTCTGCAGGGCTGTGGGGATGAGTTTGTTACCCTCTGCGCTGCTTTGAGGCTAATTGGAGTATTTTAATGAGAGAAACTAGATTCTAGGCTGTGAAAAGGAAACAATAGTGATGTCTGCTTCACTGATAGGCCTGCTGAGATGGATAAAAACAAGCACACAAATATAGATAAGACAGTGTGTGAGAGTCTCTAGCTATCGGAGTCGGTGCCTCTGCTTTTCTTCCTGGGCTTTGGCTGTGCACCCCAACTAATTCTGCTTCTAACTCCCCTGGGCTGATCCTCCAAACTCACCTTGCACGTAAGGCAGACTCTGGGATAAGGTAAAGAGGTGGAAAGAAGGTGGAAGGGTGGTTGGGAGCCCCTCCTGGGGACTCTGGTTTCTGGGAGGGCTGCTGTGTTTCTGTATTACTTTTCAACTTGTATATTTCTGTATGTATTGTAAATACCTGCTTGTACATTGTGCCAAGCGGTGAATAGAAAGCTTCATTCCTTAACTTTCAGGCAGCTGGGTCTAGTCTGGGTGATTTCAGGGTAACTCTCAAACTGTCACACCCTCTCAGGATCACAGGATGTGAGGGGTTGGAAGGGACCCAAAGAGATCATCGAGTCGAACTCTTCCTGCCAGAGCAAGACCATAATCTTGCTGACCATAAGCTCAGGACACAAAGGACTGCACTCTAGGGCTGATCCTCCTGCTCCAAGCTATGATGTGACATTTGCTGCTACAAGAAGCTGGTGGAGCCATGCCATCCCACCTGGACTGGGGCCATGAGAGAGACCCCCCCAAACAGAGGGGATCCTGAGCCATCCCCAGTGGCAGATTGCAAAGCTCTCAGGGTATGTTGCTGCTCTGAGGACACCAATGAGCTTTAATGACCCTGAGGAGCCTCAGCTGGGATTCCCATGCCTGTGTTCATGGGGCCCAGGGCCAAGCTATGGGGGAGGATGCTAGTCTTCAGACCAACAGTGCCTACTGAGTGGTGCCTGGCCTCATGCCTGTATCTTGGACAGACCTTAGCCCCACATATGTTTCCTGGATGGACCTCCACTCCATGCTTGTCTACTGGATGACTTCCATGCCTGTAAGCTGTAGCTGGTGCCCAGTTCCACCTCTGTCACATCTTCTTTTTCTCATGACTGAACTCCTTGAGAGGACCCTGGACCTCATTGACCATTTGCCATGTATGGGACTGTTGATGGGCCTCAACTACTAAGCTCTATACACCATGGTCATCTCATGTCCAGTGGCAAAAGTGACATAAAGTAACTGCCACATTCGCCCCCACGGCTGAGCAGAATGGCTGTTCCTACCTGTGTCCAGCAGGAGCTTGGCAACTGGGAAGTTGGAGTGGGAAACGCTGTAGTGAAGAGCTGTGTTGCCGTTCCTGTCAGCCAGGTTCACCACCAGCTCCAGGAGCTGGGGCTGGATGGCTGCCAGCTCCTTGAGATACTCTGCGACCACCTCCGTGCTGGAATTCTTGTGGCTCGACAGCCGGAACCACTCCTGGCAGACTGCGCTCAGGATGTGCCGCTAAAAACACCAAGGGCTCACCGTTACTCCCGGGGCAGTCATCCTGCCAACGGGGCGCTGCCCCTTCTTGCCCCACGCCGCTGGCTCCTGTGCTCTGGCATCACTCAGCTGGCATATGGCTTGTGGGTTTGGGATTACTGCTATAACTCAAGGGGGAAAGGAATCTCCTGGGGTAGCTTGAATGAGTAAGCAAAGAAAGCATTTTTTTTTCCCCTTTTTTCACCTTTCCCTCCCTTTTTCTTTCTTTTTGGCTATTCAGAATGACTCAGAGGCCATCTCACTCCCCTCTCATCACAAAGCTGTCCGTGGCATGCTAGAGCGCAGCCTGCAACGAGCCACAGAGCTCATCTTATCCATTAAAGTGGGGACCACATCTGAAATGGGATTGAAAAACAAGAAGCGACCCGTACCAGATGCTTGTCACTCGTGGTCCTGATTTCTGAGAGGTGCTTGCTGAGGAGCTGGCAGTTGGCAAGGAAAGCTTCAGAGGGTTTGGATCTAAAGGGAAAAACGCTTTGGTAAATCCACCGTGGGGCAGAACTTGCAGGAGGTACTGAAGCAGGCAGGAGAACACGCAGGTGAGGTCAGAATACATTCAACACTTCTCTAAGTGCTTAACTTCACAGACAGAGGTTGTCCTGCTGACTTTTCACAGGTACAATGCTAAGCACTTCAAGAAGTGTTTCAGCCTGGACTTCCAGATCTTTATGCTCAACTTCACCTGTTAGGTGAATCCTTAAAATGGTGGAGAGGGAAAAATTGTATTCCTGACTCTGCAAAGAACTTTAGTGAGAAATTTTCCATGAGGGGCGAGAAATGAACTAATTCTCCCCTAACATGGCTCCCTTCACCTTTCACATAGTCAAGTCTAGGGCCTAAATCAATCCCCATTAGATTCTGTAGTAACTCAAACATTATTTAGCTCTTTCGAGCCTTTTCCCAATTCTATGGAGGTCAGCAGCTGCCTTTCCACCAACCAAAGTCCTACCCCTGTAGGAGCAACTGAGTGTGGTGCTGTGAGTCCGAGGGACCGCGCAACCATGGGCTGGTTTTCTGGTTACCTGTCAGCCTTCTGCTGAGTGCAAGGTGCTGCTTCTGTTGACGGCTCCTGAAGGCCATCATCCTCACATTTCTCCTGCGAGGAGGTTCCTGGTGAAGCCTCCTTGCTGTCACCTCCATCTTCCACCTGTGTGGGCTCCAAATTGTCGCATCTTCTCTCTGTCTCACTCTCCGTGTCACCATCTGACGGGCTGTCCTCACAGCTTGTGTCTTCACTTGAAGTTGTTTCGTAGCTATTTGAGGACACCACATGTTATTCACTCCTTCCCCATCTGCAACTGCAGGGCCCGACCAAGACTCATTGAAGACACCCACTGACTCCAATGGGCCTTGGATGAAGCCCAGAGTGATATGCAAAGTTAAAAGGTTAGAGCCACAAGCAAACTTGGGGTTTAGTCTGGAGGGTGACAGAAGCAGTTAATTAGCAGCAGGCAAGGTTACTTCAGGGATTACTCAGTTGGTTTGGAGGGATGTCCATCACACAAGACCCAGCATGGCCAGGGGAGGGTTGTGTGGCACCTCCCTGCTGAGAGCTGCCATCATGATGAATTGCTGAGGAAAACGAGGGCCTTATGGCAAGGGCAGCATGTCAGCAGCCTTGAGGACTGCTAGGCAACATCTTGGTTTTCAGCTCCAACATGGACCTGAGGCCACCATTCGAGCTGCTCTACTAGAGAGACTTCTCTTCTGGTTGTCCATAAGTATTAATACCAACAGCATCTTCCAGGATCAGAATGTTTCACTCTGAGGCACTGCCCAAAACAGTTCTTGAACTAGTTGAGAGTCCTCTGCTTGCTAAAAGTTGTACCCATTTCAGTTGGTAGAAGAAGGTCTAAGCAACAGGAGTAACACCTGATGAACCCAACAGCAGCAGCCATCAAGCTGGGAAGCTGGAGAAGCATGTCAGCAGAAACCAGCATTCAAACTTGCACACATAGCTGTTTGCACAGTGAAAGGGCAGTGCAATGCATCCTGCCCTCCTCATGCCAACACACACACTGCTTGGTAGAAGATGTGCCAGTGCTGCTCTTAGAGATGTGTCTACAGCACAGGCTGGTGCATCTGGTTAGCTGGAAGGCCAAAGACTGTTAGATATTGGATACACAGGGAACAGGAGCACAACTTTAAAATATGTCTGCTTCACCCCCAGGTGATTCCTTATGGACTGAAATAGTCTTTTTTCAGCCCCTGAACCAACTTTTGTTTGGCTGTGGCTGGAGCATGGAAGCAGTTAGCGGCAGCATGCCCATCCAGGCAACGCTGACCTCCTCTCAAACCCACCAAAGTTAGTGGGAATCTTCCCATGGACCCATATGGGTATGGGATGAAGCCCCAAAAGATGGTTGAGCACAGAGTCTTCAGGGTGTCCCTCACTGCTCTGAACATGCCAACATCTTTTCTGCAGGGTTACTGACAGGTTATCAAGTGCTGGATTAAAGAGAGAAAATAGGCTCCATTTCAAGTGGCCTTTTAATCAAGAGGTTTGGAGGAGAGAAGGGGAAGAGAAGACTGACTCCTTCAGCCATACAGAGGACATCACGTGTTAAAAGGCAGTTTTAGCTTCTGAACAGATGCTTACCCACCATTTACCCCAACAAACTGAAGATTCTTTTTGGTCTCATTGCCTCCTGCATGGAAACCACAACCTTTCTTTTTCATGATAGATTTAAGACTTGTGGTTGGAGAAGTTTCTAGCAAAATACAAAACAAGAGATTAATTAAGCAGGTGTGCCATGATTATCTGATCCTTCTCAACCTCTAGCAACAAACTACAAAGCATCTTACTTCATCTTATGTCTTGCAATGCTACGGATGAACCTGGCCTGCCACCCTTAAAATAGGGATCTCAGACATCTCCAAGGGACTGGGAATATAAAGGCAGGGACTTGGGAACTGCGTATGTGCCCTGCAGGTATAAGATAGATTAGATAATATATTTTTTGTTCTATCTTTTAAAATAGTAATATATTGGCAATCTCCTATATACACCTTCTAAATACTACATGGATCAGTCCTTCATAAAATCATAGAATTGTCAGGGCTGGAAGGGACCTCAAGGACCATCCAGTTCCACCCCCTCTGCCACGGGCAAGGATACCTCACACTAGATCAGACTGCTCAGAGGCCCATCTAGCCTGGCCTTAAAGACCTCTGGGGATGGGGCTTCCACCACCTCCTTTCCATGAGGCTTTGAGTAGTCTCACTATGTACTGCTTACAAGTAATCACAGAGTTATAAGGGCTGGAAGGAACCTCTGGAGATCATCCACTCCAACCTCTGCTAGCGCAGGTTTGCCAAGAGCAGTTTGCACAGGACGGCACCCAGGCGGGTTTTGAGTAACTCCAGAGGAGGAGACTCCACCACCTCTCTGGGCAGCCTGTTCCGGTGCTCTGCTTCTCTCAAAGTGAAAAAGTTCCTCCTCCTGTTTAGACGGAACTTCTTACTAGGTCACTTATCTGTTTGCAAGGCCCCTCAAACCACGAACAGGCAACCTTTGGTTTTGGCTTCTCATCTTCATATATGCTAAAATTATTTGAGACAAAGAGCTATGAGTGGGGATGGGACTTTGCCCAGCCTTGTTGCCGAGTCAGCTTGAACTAGGTTTGGTTCTGGTAAACTCCATTCTGATTTACCCCAGATGAGCACAAGACCCAGATTCTTGCTCAAACCAATTACAAAACCAGGTTGGTGGGATAGCCACAAGTGCAGCCACTTTTGGAAGCTGATCCTGCCTATAGCCGAGCCACAAGCTTTATCAGCCCCCAGGTGCGTTTGTTTTCTTTTCGTCATTTAAGATGACATAGCTAATGAAGTGCAGAGATTTGCCTTCCTCACACACATTTCAGAGGAGAGGCTATTTCTGATCTGACAGGGACTCATCATCCCACCTCATCGCTCCTGCTCAACGCTTGAAGAAACGGGAAGATTTTTGGCCTGGCCACATCGAGCCTATGCCAATATTATTTACCCAACTGTTGATAGTGTGTGTTGGAGTTCTCCTTATCGGCAGGCCCTCGGGTAGAGTAGGCAGACAGCAGCGAGTTTAAGGAATTAACTAACTGGTTCTGGATGGAGCTGAGCTTGGAGGCTGGCTGCTTGATAGCGCTCGCTAGCTCGGGGTAGCCGTGCTCCAGACACAGCCACTGCTCCTGCAGAAGCTCCTGGATTTTTTTTACATATTGGCCAATGGGGTCAACTGCTGGGAGATCCTCGTGGCCAGGGGGACCTTCCTCTTCCAGCCCATCTGGAGGCTTATCTCCTGCTTGCTTGTCACCCACGTCGGAGCCGTTTCTCGTTGCTCGGTAGCTTTCTGCGGTGGCTGCGCACGCGGTGAGAGCCTGGGCATGGCAGTCGCTCCTGTGATTCTGATTGGCGTCGCTGAAGCGCTCGGCTATCTTCAGCTGGGTGGAGCACGGGGCATCAAGTCCAGCCTCGATGTCAGCTTCACCCAAATGTCCAGGTCCCACTCCACTGACACTGGCGTGAGCACCTGCCAGTCCCTGATCTCTCCAACCGCCCAGCTCCACCGCCTGCGTGTTCTCGTCGTCTGTTCTCTGGATGCTGCACCCTATGGATTTGGTGGAGATTGGGATATTCACATTGATGCCTTTATCGTGGGCTTGCTTGGCCCTGGTTACCTGTGAGAGGTCGGTGTTCACCGCAGCATCCTGGCACTGCAAAGCCCCACTGCTCTGCTTGGGTGGCAGCTTGCCCTCTTTGGTGCTTTCCTGAAGCAGCTTCTCTTCCAGCTGAGCTTTGGAGCTGGCCAGTAACTTAATGCTTTTTTCCTTATCCTTGATCTCCTGACCTTGCTGCTCCAGCACTGCCTTGATCTGCTCTAGCTCTTCCTTCTTCTTGCCCAGCTGGTCCTCCAGAGCAGCAATGCGCTGCATCAGCCTGGTGACCCCACCAGGCTCTCCAGCATCATGAGGCTGAGCAACACAGCCCTCTTTGTTCTCTCCATCCTGGACACTCCCCTCCTCTGCTTTCTTCAGCACTTTTGGAGCTATTTCACTCACACTTAGCTCCTTTTCCCCAGGGTTCATGTTCTCCTCTGCAAGCTGGAGGGCAGCCAGTGAGGCTTGTTCACTCCCAGCCAAGGTGGAGCAACCACTGTCATCGATGGCATCGCTCTCCTCACTTCTGCTCTCCATCACCACCTGTAACTGTGGTGCCGTGGGATGCTGGCTCTGCCAGTGGGGCTGCATCTGTCCCAACCCTGGGCTCCCCCCTCCAGAATGCTCCTTCTGCCCCACGGAAACATTCTGCTCCAAGCTCGTCTCCTGGGGGAGATGTAACACGATGCCATTGGAGCTGGGTGAACGGGCTGTAGGGCGAAACACGCTTTCGGAGCCGCTCTGGTCATGGCAGTGCTGGGGAGGTGGGTGGAGAGGCGAGGGCGCCCTCCCATCCCCTGGCAGAGGCTGGCCAGGTAGCAATGCAGCCGGCATGCTGGAGGCTCGCAGCAGCTGAGGCCTCCCCAGCTCTACCTGCCGCCGCGTCTCAGCCCAAAGCGCCTTTCTGCGGTAACTTGGCTCATCCGCCGTGGGAAGGGCTGCCTCGCTGGGCAGGAGGGGACGAGAGGTGTCCTCTGCCCCCAGCGATGCCTTTCGCTGGGGGAAGGAGCAGGTGGCTGTCCAGCTCTTGCTGGGAGCAGACGTGCAGCCACGGGAGCCGTTCTCAGGCAGGCTGAAGTTTCGGGGCAGGGTGCTGAACTTGGGCTGCTTGGCTTTCCGGTGGATGTGAATCCTTCTGATGGTGTTCCCTTTCTCGATGTCATCCACGTACTTCAGGAAGTCCAGGTCCAAGTGAAAGCCATAGGGTGTCTCCACAGAGTAGGGGAGGCTGCGGGGCTGCTCCCTCTCCCCGTTGGGTTTGGGTGGCTGGCCATCTGCTGAAACAACCCCAAACCCAAGAGATGTTTCAGTTTTGGAGACAATTAAACATAGGAACAAAGAGCATGTTTAGAGCAGGATGAAGTGAAG
The DNA here is from genome assembly GCA_013400475.1 of Tricholaema leucomelas. NCBI lineage: Eukaryota > Metazoa > Chordata > Aves > Piciformes > Lybiidae > Tricholaema lacrymosa > Tricholaema leucomelas. Next base: position 112,430 of record WAAF01019128.1, on the reverse strand, counting down.
CCTCCTGTGTTCTAGATTGTGCCTGCTGCCTCTTGTCCTGTCACTGCCCACTACTGGAAGAGCCCAGCCCCATCCTCATGACCTCCACCCTTTAGCTCTTGCTGAGCATTGAGAAGATCCCCTTTCAGTCTGCTCTTCTCCAGGCTACAGAGCCCCAGGTCTCTCCACTTCTCCTCGTAAGAGAGATGCTCCAGGATCTGAATAGTTAATCCTCTGCACTGCTGCTCTGTTTTCTTTATGCAGCACATCCCTGAAATCGAAATGGTTGAGGCTGCCCTCCACCTCTGAGCAAGCAGGCACAGCTCAGTGAGGATGAAGACAACCAGCCTGACCAGGACAAAAAAGGGTTCACAGCTGCTCTGTCTTCATCCCAGTGCAGCAGCTGTGTGGGGACTGGGAGAATTTGGCACAGCTTTCGGTGCTGCTCATCAGAGAGAGGCAGGCACCATTCTGATGGGCAGCAGCACGTGAAAGTCAGAGGAGGAACAGAGAGGAAATATCACACAGGGTAACACAGCACAAGGGCAAAGCCAGGGAGGTGGGAGCAGAGATCTGCCCTGCCTACACGCTGCAGAGGATAGGAGGACAAATATGTGCTGAACCAATTGCCGTGGCCATGTTTTTGCTGTGGTTTAGGAGGTCTGCATAATACATGAACCATGCATTTCTCATCTCCTGGCCTTACCATGCCCCTGTAGCAGGTTATTTACAGTATTTCTGGTAAGGAAATTACTTTGGGGGCGAGTTGGGGATTTTTTTTCCCAGAAACAAGTGAGCAAACATCCTGTAGCTTCCATACCATCTGTCTTCTCCATGATGTGGTCCAGTTGGGCCGTCAGTTAAACATCCTCTGACAAGCTAGAGTAGATGAGTCACTTCACCCTTGGATAAAAAAAAGAAACAGATACTTTAATTGTTGTAAAATAGCTCCATGTTCTGAACTTAATCTCTCCTTAAAGCCTCCTAACTCTTCCGAGGCAAACCCCCTTCATCTTTCTCATATTCTGCGGCCTGACTGTGTCTGCTAAGCACTTGGAAGATGCTTAGATCAATAGTTCCTTTTTTCCAGTGACAACAACTTATGCTTCATAGACACACAGAATCATAGAATCAGTCAGGGTTGGAAGGGCTGAGGGAGCTGGAGTTGCTTAGCCTGGAGAAGAGGAGGCTCAGGGGTGACCTCATTGCTGGTGACAACTACCCGAAGAGAGGCTGTAGCCAGGTGGGGTCGGTCTCTTCTCCCAGATAACCAGCAACAAAACAAGGGGACACAGTCTTAAGTTGAGCTGGGGGAGGTCTAGGCTGGATGTTAGGAGGAATTTGTTGTCAGAGATAGTGGTTGGCATTGGAATGGGCTGCCCAGGGAGGTGGTGGAGTCATTGTCTCTGGAGGTGTTCAAGAAAAGCCTGGATGGGGCACTTAGTGCCATGGTCTGGTTGATTGGCTAGGGCTGGGTGCTAGGTTGGACTGGATGATCTTGGAGATCTCTTCCTACCTGGTTGATTCTATGATATCTAGTTCCAAACCCCCTGCCATGGGCAGGGACATCCTACCCTAGATCAGGCTTCCTAGAGACTCATCCAGCCTGGCCTTAAACACCTCCAGGCATGGGGCCTCAACCACCTTCATGGGCAACTCCAGGGTTGGTACCTCCTTGATGCTTGTGTGGCTGGGTGGCACCATTGATGCCCACAGAACACCATGGAAACTTCTAAAACACTTTGACCAGCAGCCTCCTGATGTGCTCTCCAGTTAGCTGCACTTGTGCTAGAAAGGGTGAATTTTTTTCCTCCCTCTCCTCCTGCCAATAAGCAGCCTGTGCCAAAAACAGCACAGATCTCTTTCTCAAATGTTGGGGGGGGGTATTTATTTTCCAATAACAGTCAATTATGGAGCACTTACAGACCCCAGCTCCAGTCTGACCAGTTACACTTCACTCTTCCAGGGCATTTATTTAGGAGCTAGTGAAAAGGATGCTTTTTCATATCTAGATAATTACATCTAATCAAGTTCGTTCATGAGCTGGCTGAGTCCCAGCTCTGCAGCCCAAATTGATACTACAACTTCTCTCTTTTGACCAATCTACTTCCAAATCACCTCATAAAAGGATGCTGAATGTTTCCTACCAGCTTGCCGATGTTCTCTTGTCCCCCCTCGAGGTGGCTCAGGCCTGGGGGTGGATGGCTTTGAGCCAAAAACCAAGGTTCTTTGGACCCCAAGACTGCAATCCAGTGCCTCTCCCTAATAGAAATGAGACTAAAGAAACTGAAGAAATCCAGCAGAAAAAGCATGCCTGTATGTCCAGAGTCTGCCCCACAGTTTCAGACAAAGCAGTACTTCCAGGTGGGTCTCCATCCTCCTAATACCACAGAATCACAGCATTAACCAGATTGGAAAAGACCTCTGAGATCTTTGAGTCCAACCTGTCACCTCACCCCTCTAATTAACTAAACCACGGCACTAAGTGCCTCATCCAGCCTCCTTTTAAACACCTCCAGGGAGGATGAATCCACCACCTCTCTGGGCAGCCCATTCCAATGGGCAATCATTCTTTCTGTGAAGAACTTCTTCCTAATGTTCACCTCAAACCTGCCCTGGCACAGTTTGAGACTATGTCCTCTTCTTCTGTCACTGGATGCCTGGGAGAAGAGACCAATCCTCACCTGGCTACCCCTATCAGGTTCTCCATTTGCTGAGTTGTCCTCTCTGGACTAAAACTGAGGAACATTTATGTCCCTGTCCAGGCAGGCGACATGGCCATGTGCACAGCACTGCTGATTTTCACCTTTCCTAGACAGAAAGGCTGCGAGGAGGATTCATCCAGACCTGGATTAGGTTGCTGTTCTCGAGGCAGGAATAAAGGTAGACAGAAAGGGAAATCAAGAAGCTGAAAGGCACCAGCACCCTAGGGATTGCTCCCTAGGGCAGCCCATCTGCAGGGACAACATTTTACCTTTTTCACTAGCATTGTCTCCACCACTGGCTCATTACAGTCAAATTTAATCCCTCTCTTGCTCTGTCCCACTCACCAGGCAATGTAAGCACCCACTTGCTCCCCCTCCTCCGCTCCAGCCAGCAGAAAGGAGAGAACCATCAAACCCCAGCAGACCTAGAGAACAAATTCACTCAACCACAAAGACAAGGTATATGAATTTCATCTCCCAGAGGCTCTCGCTAGTCATTGGAAGTTGGAAACGTTTAACCCTGTGCCTGCAAATAGGGTGGTAATTCCCCCTCGCCAAGCCGCACGTTAGCACAGTCTCGTTAGCTGTAACACAAGGGGTTTTGAGCTCTGCCTGTCATGTTCTCCTGCACTGCAGCAACGGCTTTAGCCTTTCACGGTGGAAGGAAAAAACTCTGGCTAGACAAGCACCTCGTCGTGCTACCTTCTCGCACTCCCACCTGCAAGCCCACCAGGAAGCAGCAGCACTTCCCTCCCTCAAAAGCATCTTCTCCCGTGCCAAGAGCTGGCAGCGAAGGGTTTGGGAGCAGCAAACCTGCCTCTTCCAGTTGCTAAAAAAGTTGGTCAGCTGAGCAGTGACCTTGCTCAGAAAGCAAACACAAGTTTTCAACAAGAAGCACAAAAGAGGGATTAATTCTCTAATAAAGCAGCCCATCGATTTCCCACGACCTTTCCGAGGACAGTTCAAGCCCGCCGTATACAGCGAGTTACTCCGCGCAGCGTAGTTATCTCTTCCAGAAAACACAACCCTCCCCCCACCCCGAGCTTGGGCTGTCAGCGGGCTGCCTGCTGTATCAGGAGCGATTATCGACGAGACAGTCAATTATTAACGATGGGCTTTCTGACCGTACCTGGTGCTGCAGGCTGCGGCCGGAGCTCCCCTCCGCATGCTGCACCCTCCCGGGCTGAAGGCATTCATTAGCTATTCAGCTGCGCGCCTCGCCCAAGGAAGCGCCAGCGCCCGCCGCCGTTAGAAGGCAGCGTCTTCAGAAGCTGCAGAAGGGCTCAGCGTCCCCAATTAATCCTGTTGAAGCCTCGCTCCCACCAGTGGGACGGAAACGCCGGCCCCTCACGTCGCGCCCTGCCAGCCGCCGTCCCCAGGAGATGCTGAACAGGACAGGGTGATGGCAGGAACGCGGCCGTGTGGAACCGCAGCACGGCAGGAGGATGCCCGGCTCTCCGTGCTGCTGTGAGCGGGGACAGGCAGCCCCCGCCCCAGTCTCCCGTGGGTGCCAGTGGGAGTCTCTAAATAAAACGTCCCAGCCCTTTGCAGCGGGGTTATCAGTGCAAACTTCAAATGGAGGGCAGGGGTCAGCTGGCAGAGCAGCCGTGGCGCGGCTCTGTGTACGGCGATGGGCAGAGCGCCCATCCAAAGCCCCTGGGCTGGGGTTCCCATCGGGCATCCCGCAGTGCTGCACGTCCAGGCTGACGACAGGGAAAAGAATCCTCGGCGTCTGCACTGAGCTTGCAACAACTTCAGGCTTGCAAAGGCAGAGGGGATCAAACACTGACCTGTGAACCTCCTCCAGGGCTGGGAAAGAAAATCCTGGAAAGTGGAGGCATGCCACTGAATCACCACTGGAACTTGGTTCTGCCAGGGGCTTTCACCAAGGACTCGCATCACAGAGCAGCACCATCACCTTTCCCATCGCTTAACAAACAGGGTAACCAAAATGCTCACATTAGCAAGGAAAAACACATTTCACGACTCTGCCTGCAGAGCAGAGCTGCAGGCACTCCTGAGGGCTCCCTGTGCTTGTGCAACTACTAAGTGTAACTTCAACTGATCAAGTTTGAAGAAAAGCAGAGAAGTTTTGCCTCCACGGGAAGCAAAACAGCCTGGATGTGAAGAGAAACAGCAGCCTTCATGCCTTGCTAACGTTCCCCAAGGCACAGACGGGTTAACTTCTTACCCAGGGAATGAAAAATAACCCCCTCATTTCAGCAGCCGGTTAAACGCCGCCTTGCCCATTAAATGCCGCCTAAATGCCGCCTTTCCCACGCAGCTCCAGCATCCCACACCACAGAGGGCCGTGACTCCATGTTGACAGCTTGCTGCTTTCACAAGCAATTACTGTGCTGGGGGTTCAAGACGAACTTGAGAGCACGCTGGCTTATTTCATGTCTACTCCAAATAGTTTCTGCTTTAGTTACGCTTGCGCCTCTCTTCCCAAGCGCCTTCCCAGGGGGTTGTTGCTTGTGTTCTCCATGACGGGAAAATAGACATAGTTCTATATGGTGCTGTTCTTCAAGCGAGCCTGTAAGACTTGGTTTGTGTTCCCACAGGAAAGACCCAGCAGGAAGCTTTTACTGGGAGCATTTCTGTATTGCAGTTGCGCATAGAAGACCTATAGTTTTTCCCAGATGTAATCCCCATGGGGCTGAAGGTCTTTGGAGTCTGTGTCCCTTTAATAAGTAACTATGAATGGATGGAGTGAAAAAATACTAATTGATTAATTATGCATTGGTGCTTAATGGAGCCACGACTGGCTTTTGATTGCTTTGACCAAGGGGACTGGCATAGAGTGGGCTCTGGGCAACCTGATCTAGTTCTTACTGCAGAGAGGGTTGGACTAGACGAGCTCTGGAGGTCCTTTCCAACCCAGACCATTCTATGAGTCTATGAAATGGGGAAGAGTTTCACCTGGCCATGGCCTGAGATTGTCCCACAAAAGCGAGGTCTGAGGTCATGGCCTGAAACTGCTGCTGCTTTATACACCACAGCTGTCAGGGGGGATTTTGCTTTGCAGTCTGCTCCCATGGATGATAGGAAACAGACGGCCACAAATCAGCTCAAAGGCTGTCCCATTGGCCCTGGCCCATTCCCACCGTGACCACCACTGCCCTCTCGCATGCTCACAGAGCCAACGGGCAAAGCAGATGCCTTCCTTCTCTCCCCAAGCAGAACTGCTGTGAGACAGCAGGTTTGGTCTTAACCCCGCAGCTCCCCACACCCCTCTGCTACACAGACCTACACAGACAAATGGAGCTCATCCCCAGTACCCAAAGGGTTACACCTAAACCTGGTCCATTCAGGCGGTCTACTGGATTGCACAACAACCAGCCGAGCTGTTATTGCAAGTGGACATACCAGGAATAAATACAGCCTCTCGGGGAATATTTGTTGCACAGAATTTTCAATTCTGTTTGCACTGTAAAGGAAGAAAAAGAACTCACTTCCAGTCTGCTGGGGACATCTGCACGGGTGGGATCTCGGTGGTGCAGCGGTGGGCTGCGAGTGGTTGGTACAGGCATGGGAAGAAGTCTCCTTCCAGAAGGAAAGAAAACAACAAACAAAAAAAGGAGTTTGGAAACTTCGTGGGATTAAATAAAGCCATGGCTCACACTGCAAGAAGCTATCGGGAGATTCTCTCAAAGTGAGAGCAAAGAGTCTACAACTACCTGAAGGGAGGTTGTAGCCTGGTGGGGTTGGGCTCTTCTGCCAGGCAAGCAGCAACAGAACAAGGGGACACAGTCTCAAGTTGTGCCAGGGGAGGTCTAGGCTGGATGTTAGGAGGAAGTTGTTGCCGGAGAGAGTGGTTGGCATTGGAATGGGCTGCCCAGGGAGGTGGTGGAGTCACTGTCCCTGGAGGTGTTCAAGAAAAGCCTGGATGAGGCACTTAGTGCCATGGTCTGGTTGACTGGACAGGACTGGGTGCTAGGTTGGACTGGATGATCTCGGAGGTATCTTCTAACCTGGTTAATTCTATGAAAGAGGGTTTCTGCTGTAAGAGATCTGGCATCCTGGGAGCCCATCAGCCTCCCTCCTCAGTGCACTTGGCATCATGTGACCATCGCTGTCAGAAGCCCTGCACCTCCTGGCATCCTCAGAAACAGCACCTGGGACCAGAGTGGGTATGGGCACACTGCTCCTTGCTGTCTGTCAAAGGGTAGAAGGCAAGTGAGCAGACCCAAAATTAAAGTGGGGGACCAGACGATGCCAGAGCCCCAGGAAGTCTGATGCTGTAAGCCTATCAGCATCCAGAAGAGAGAGCTGGGATGCTGGATCAGTCCCAGTCCTGCATGCACTCAGCAGCCACACACGGCTGGGCAGGCTTCCCTCCATGCTGGAGTTACCCAATGGCAGGTGCAGAAGTGCAGCAAAGGATAGAGCTAGGGATGCAAAACCAGGCACTGTAAGGAGAGAGCAGAGGCAGCAGGTGAAAAGGTATGATGAGCAAAAGGACAGAAGGCTTTAACCTCTCTGGAAGCAAAACGATGCATAGTCTAGAGCACGAGCCTTGTGAGGAACAGTTCAGGGAACTGGGGGTTGTCTGGAGAAAAGGAAGCTGAGAGGAGACCTCATTGCTCTCTACAGTTCCCTGAATGGAGGTTGGAATGAGGTGGGGTCAGTCTGTTCTCCCAAGTAACAAGCAAAAGGACAAGAGAACACACCCTCAAGCTGCACCAGGAGACATTTAAGTTGGACGTGAGGAAAACTTTCTTCCCTGAAAGAGTTTTCAAGCCCTGGAACAGGCTGCTCAGGGCAGTGGTGGAGTCCCCACCCCTGGAGCCATGGAGATGTGGTGTTGAGGGACATAGTTTAGTGGTGACCTGGCAGCGCTGGGTTGATGGTTGGGTTTAATGATCTTCAACGTCTTTTCCAACCAAAACCATTCTTTGGTTCTACAGTCCAGATGCCTGCTTAGAATTCACCCTCTGTCTCAGGGCAAGAGGACAGCCAGGCTTGTGACAACAGGTACCCTGTAGTGTTTGGGCCTGTGTTTTCTTGCAAAACGAAGGCTGAAGCTCACACAGCTGCTGCCTGCCTGGAGCTCGAGACAAGAACTGGGAGCTGGAAGTGGTTGGGACGAGCTCCTTCTTCAACCCATCAGCTTGTGGTTGCACTGATGGAGAGGTCTGTGCTGGCCTCCCATCAATGTGCTCAGCCTTCCATCAGCTGCCACCCTCTGTGAAAAACTACGTAGGTGAAGCTGGAGAGAAGGGCTCAAAACAGGACTGGAGATGGGGACTGCAACAGATCACTCCTTGGCTGGGCGACAGGAGCACTGCTCCTACAGAAGGCATCCTGGAGGTGTGTGGAGCCTCACTGCTGTTTGAGAGAGCAGTGGGCTCCTGAGAAATCTGAATAATGAACCCAGAGCCACTTAATAAAGGAAAGGATCGCTTTCAGCGTAAGCAGACAACCCTTGGCAGCCAGTGGTCTTTAAACAGCCATTTCAGGCACCTTTTCAAATGGCACTAATAAAGTTCTGCAGATGCTGCTTTTATTAAAGCTGCTTATTGCTGTTTAATAAATGCCACCAGCTTCCTGCCAGCATTTCCATTAGAGACGGGTCAGGATGAGACCCGAAGGTATCAGATATCCAACCCCTCGCTGCCTTTTATAGCTCACCAGGAGGGGAGAACGATCACATTCAATCCCTCCTCTGATAACCTCTTTTCCAATTGACCTTCAGCTCATTCCAGCCATAGTCTTACAAAAGCTTTCGTCGATTCTCATGCTTCTATCCTATGCCTTGGAAACTGTGGCATTTCCCCTAAAGTCTCCTCTCCCAGAGCCAGGCAGTGAGAAAAAAACCACCAGAAGGCATGATGTGAAAGCACTCCACGGTCAGAAGGCAGACAGAGATCTAAAGTGCCTCATTCCTAATGTTTACTTTTTTTTGCCTCAATCCCACAAGTTTCAGGAGCGGAAACCAGCGAAGCCTTCCTTTGGCTTCTGGTCTCTTCCGAGCTGCTGTTTTCCATTTCCTTGACCGTGGGACAGGTCAAGTTTGCTGCCACAATACCAAATAACTTCCATGTGGTCAAAGGAGTTGGTAGCAACTTTGTAACAATGAGGATGTTCTTGACTTGGCCAGGGCTGGGTGCATCCTTGGGGATCCTGTGCTCATCCCACACTCAGGAACAAGCGGTTTGGCACAAGATGAGCTCTAAACATCTTCCATTTCTTGAAGAAAAATAGGATCCTTTGGGTGTTTTCAGAAGCTGGGTGTGGAAGAGAACCATCAAACCAAGTTGCTCCTGCACGTTAGGAAAGGCTCTTCCACCTTGCTCTTGCTCAGCTGTTTGCCAAGGCTTGAGATGGACAGGGGAGCGCAGGGAAGGAAGGACATTGCACCAGGTCTGATCCCCTTGGTGCTTACTGAGGAATGGAACAGTGGAGCTTGTGGAACTGAAGGAAGCCATCCTGACACACAAACAGGGCTTCCTAAAGCAACCAGCCTGAGAAACTGCCAAAAAGGGCAGTTGTGGTTGTGAAAGCTAACTGGCAGTACAGCATCTGTCTAGTCTGACCCAGGTAAAGAGTCTCATCCTCAACACAGCTCCTGAAAGCAGGACTCTCAGCAGTTCATAGGAAAGACTTTTCTGCATTCCTATTTTCCCCCTCTTGCCTGGACAAACACTGCAGACCCCCATGGAGACACAGAGTCACCTTATACTGATTTCTGCCCCAAGACAATGAGACTCAGATTGTTCACACCCATAACAGGTTTAAAAGCCTCTTCAAACAGAAATAGTCACGGTTCAGGCCACCTGAAAGCGCTCCCCGTGTTGATTGGGATCACGGAGGGGATGGATATGCCACCTTCTTCCTCTGCCAGTGATTCCTGTGTGGAAGCTGGGAGCCTGGAGACCTGCAGCCATGTTTCCCACCTGGTCACCCAGTTTATGGGGAGGGTTTCCTCCCTCTTTTTGTCTCTTCCTCCATTTTTTAACCGTGCTCAGGCTGCAGGTTATTCCCAGCTTTCTCACTTGCACCAAGGCTCACGTTCAGCCCTGATGGACACAGGAACTGGCTGCAGCCATGGATTTATGACAGTCACCTTTGGAAGACTGGATTCTCTGCCTGCAGGTGGGTTTTTTTACCCTATTTCACGTTTCTCACTCCACCAAATTGTCCACTTGGACATTGCATTATGGCAATAAGGACAATAATTGCTTTTTCGTGTGCTGTCTAAACCCTGGGACGGGCAGAACTCAAGGCTTCCCGCGGCACAGCGCTGGAAATGTGAATTCCACTGAGATCCTAAATAAATAGGACTGAGGAAGCTCTCTGCAGCCAGCTCCTCCCCATCCCTCTCCCCCTGTGCACCAGCAGCATGTGAATGTGCACAGTTGTGGCTTTCTGCCCTGAGCCACAGGCTCCTTTGCACCCTCGAGTCAAGGTCAGGGCTTTATTGATTGAAATCCACATCTCACTGCTCTTGAGCAAGGCAGAGTCATGCAACCCCTGTCATATGGGGCGCTGAATGGAAAATACAATAACTGCCCATACTTACAAGGGCATGGAGTGACAGGACAAGCAGTAACAGCTTTAAACTGAGAGAGGGGAGATGGAGATTAGATGTAAGGAAGAAATTCTTTACCGTGAGAGCGGTGTGATACATGACCTTGAGAGTGCTGGGACACAGGACAGGCTGTCCAGAGAATCTGTGGATGCTGCATCCATAGAAGTGCTCAAGGCCAGGTCTGATGGAGCTCTGAGCAACCTGATCCAGTTGAAAACATCCCTACTGGGGACATCTAGTTGGAACTGGATCATCTTTAAGGTCTCTTCTGACCCAACTCATCCTATGATTATTTTTCTTACTTTCTGCATTCACCCCTAGTGCTTCTCCCAAAGCTTCCTTGAAAAGCCCCAAGACTTGGTGTGTAACACTCGGTGATAAAAACGCAACTCTCCCAGTATTTGGAGGCTGTAAAACCACAGTGGGAGGGACCTGAACCTGCAAGGAGCTTATGAACGAGCTTGTACTCTTCTAGCACTGTCCATCTTGCAGCATCTCAAAACTGCTCCTAGTGGGAAGGATGTTTTGAGACCAAACCTCTCCCTCCCAAAACACACCCATGCTGAGGGGCACAGAGACTGTTTAATGGGAAGCAACATTGTGCTCCTGCTCTGTGGTGAATAAATATGAAGTGGGTTACTTCAGTTAGCTGAGATCAGAGGGAGACTTTGGGACACTGAAGTGGGTGGTGCCTGTCAGAACAGGACAGCCTCAGCACTGCATGAGGGGAGTGATTTCTGTGCCTGGCAGACAACACCCCCTCCGTAACCAGTTTCTGGAAAGGAGCTGAACATGGCCCTGGTTTTCATGCTCAGAAGTGGTTTGGAAACTGCACCAGGAGACTGACAGTGTCCACAGCAGCAACAGGCTCCTCCCCATCTTCCAGTTCCAAGATTGTTTCAACAAATCCATCAACTGATTCCCCCCCCTGTGCTAGACTGAAGCTAGCTAGAATGTTTTGGTGAGAAGAACTAGATTACAGGCTGTGAAAGAGAAGCAATGGTGATGTCTACTTCACTCATAGGCTTGCTGAGACGTATAAGAACAAGAAGATATTTATTTCTGAAATATTACAGCCAAAGTGACAAATCATCCATCACAAGCCCCAGGTTATGTGCTCTCTCCCCTCACTGACCATTTTGGGATCACCTAAGAGGTCAGCTTTTTCCATTCAGTTTATCCCAAATCAAAGACAGAACACCAGGAAGACTACAAAACAGGTACAAAGACAAAAGGTGGTATTTTTACAGTGCTCCCCTTTTCTCTGCCCACCTCTGCAGTCAGCAGGCTTACCCTGCACGTGCAGTGTTTTCTGGTACTCGCCACCATCATTTGGGACACACAGATAAAAATATTTAATTTCTGTTAGCATCTGGACAAAGGAAACCCTTCCTAGAGGTGCCACATCCCAGAGCTGGGAGGAAAACGAGGTAACTCTGTACAGTCCAGTCCCATTTCCATGTCTGGGCAATGAACATCACATCCAGAGCATCCAGACCACGACTGCCTCTGTCCTGAACTTACTTTATCCAGATTATCCAAGCCATTTCCTACCACCACTCATCTTCCCATGGACCACCCAGCATCTCCTCCACAGACCTCAGGCAGTGGTCTACCCCAGAGCAGCTACTCCCTGCTCACACTCTGGTTTCTCCAGCAGCGGAGTCAGAGCCCAGTAGGACTTCGCTTTGGGCCTGTGAGGAATCAGACGCTGAGCAGCGGGAGCTGACGAAAGCGTCTGCACGGGGCACGCCTGGTCCCGTGCGATCGCCGCCGCAGAAAGGCGATGCTGCCTGCGAGGGAGAGGCACTGCCCGGCCCGCCGCTCGCTGCCAAACCCGCAGCTGGAGCAGCCCCTCTCTTGGCCTCTCGAGGATGCCGAAACCTGGAGCCGAGGCTGGCCCCGCTCTACGGCCGAGCCCTGGAGGACACACAGCTCAGGGAACCCAGGCACGAACCTCGCTTACAGACAGAAACGAGTTACAGGGCCAAGAGCTTCTGTGTTCGGGTGGCTGGTAAGCCAGCAAAGAAACGGGCAATAAGGCTGGCGGCAGGCGCTGGCGACCACGCTTGGCTGTGGAGACTGGGGCTTGGGCTTGTCTGAATCACATCTTCGGAGCTGGGGAGTGTTTTATGCCTGTGCTTTGAGGCTTAATGCAGCTCTGGCTGCTCTGGGATCCTAAAGACTTCCGCTGCATTGCCCAGGGCTTGGAGGCCCTCCGCAGCCCTCACACAGTGCCATCTGGGAGTCCCACAAGGGCTCGGGGCCTTCCCGCCCTTTCTCCACTGCCCGGCCGCACTCTGCGCCTCCATCCCGCACCCGGGGGTGCACTGGAAAAACTCCTGTCTCGGCTGAGTCAGGGCTGCTTCTGCCACCTGGCACTCACTCGAGTGGCCCAACAGCCCTGAGCATCTCCCAGAACACTATTCAAAGTGCTCCCAGGTACCTCTGAGCACCCCTCAAACACCCACCAAGCGGCCTCCAGGGTTCTCCCAGGCGTCTTCTGAGCTTCCCAGGCGCACACCCTGGCGCATCCCTGCACAGCACCACTGGAGGACCCTTTAAGGCACCCTCAGATCATCCTCCAGTGCACTCCTTGAGCACCGTTTGGGGCACCCCCAGAACATCCCTGGAGCACCCTTTGATGCACGCCCAGCGCATCTCCCAGCACTGCCCTGCAGCACCCGCGAACGCTTCTGAAGCACCTCTGAGACTCCACCGGCGCACCTCCCAAGGTATCCCCGCATCATCCCCCGAGCATTTCCCGGTGAATCCCTCCGGACCAGTCCCCGGGCCGTCCAGGGGGAAGCGGCGGTGTCCCGTCCCCCGCCCCGCGCTGCCGGGACCCGTTGTCCCCGCCGCAGGCCGACCCCCCTCAATCTTCCCTCTCCCCTGTCTCTGTTCCCCCTGCCCCGGTCCCGACGCGGCAGTACCTGGGAGCAGCGGAACTCGGCGGGCACAGCGCGGCGGCACCGACGGCTCCGCTGTCTCCCGCGGGCGGGGCGCGGAGGCGGAGCGGGGCGGGGGCCAGGGGCAGCGGGGCCGGGCTGTGGAAGGGGCAGCGGGAGCCGGGAGGAACGGCTGCCTTGGGAGGCCAGAAATAGACTTTTCTAGAGGGTGGGGTGGGGTTGTTTGGGGCTATCGTAGCGGGTCCTGCTTGTTTCGTGCTCTACTCACGGTTTGCAGCTCCTCCTGTTTGCGCGGATGCGGATCAAGAGCGGCGGGAGGGGCTGCAAAATTTGTGCTGTACCAGCTGCTCCCCACCAAAGCCCTCCAACGCTCTCTGATCTATATCGGCCCCTTGCAGCTTCATATCATTGCGTGGAGAACTTAAAGGAAATGCAATCTGAGTTTGAGGGGCTGGGTTTCCTCATGTGCCTCAGCCATGTGCCTCTCACCCCATGTGATTCTCATCCTCATCACTTACTTGCAACAATCACTGTAGTGGCATTTTTTGTTTCTAGGCAGATAGCAGTAGTTCAGTGGCCTGCAATAATGGCTTCATATCCTGGAATCATAGAATGGGTTTGGTTTGAAAAGACCTTGAAGAGCATCAAGTCCAATCATTAACCCAAGTCACCACTAAATCATGTTGCTCAGAGCTACACCAACACAGCTTTTCATAGAATCAACCAGGTTGGAAGAGACCTCCAAGCTCATCCAGTCCAACCTAGCAGCCAGCCCTGTCTAATCAACTAGGCCATGGCACTGAGTGCTTCATCCAGGCTTTTCTTGAACACGTCCAGGGACAGTGACTCTACCACCTCCCTGGGCAGCCCATTCCAATGGCAAATCAAAATCCCATTTTTTAATGGGATTTTAAAGGGATTTTTAAAATCCCTCCAGGAATGAGGACTCCAACACTGCCTTGTGCAAGAAGTTCCAGGCCTTGACAACCTTTCTGGGGAGGAAATTGTTCCTCATGTTCAATGTAAACCTCCCCAGGTGCAACTTTAGGCTATTTCCCATTGTCCTATTGCTTGTTTATTGGACGAAGAGACTGACCTCCACCTGGCTCCAGCCTCCTTTCAGGGAGTTTTCAAGAGACAGAAGGTCTCCTCTGCACCTTCTTTTCTCCAGGCTCAGTCAGTCCCCTCAGCTGCCCTTCAAGGAACTTGTTTTCCAGACCCTTCACCAGCTTTGCTGCCTTTCTTCAGATACTCTATACTCAATGCCCTTCTTGTAGTGAGGGGCCCAAAACTGAACGCAGGGTTTGAGGTGTGGCATCACCAGGGCTGAGTATAGGGGAATGATCACTGCCCTAGTCCTGCTGACCACACTATTTATAACACAAGCCAGAAACTTGGATGAAGCTGTTGATTTTGCTCTTCTTGAGACACAGAGGCAGACCTCAGCCCTGCTTCTGCCTGCTCTGGAGCGTGGGAGAGCAGCAGCTTCAGTAGTGCTGGAAGCAGCCGTGTGGCCTCCATCTGGGCTGTGAACTTAGCATCCACCCAGGACAAATGGGGCCCCTGTGATTCCCTTTTCCTTTGGGAGGAGCCAAAGCCCATTTTAAACCTCAGGATCTAGTGGTCCCACAATTTGCACCTCCTGGGTATTCGCCTGCAGCCCTGGGAGGAGATCTGAAGGTTTGGCTGCAGCTGCTGCCCAGCTGCCAGGCAAGAGCAAAGACCTTGCAATGCCCAGGCAGTCATAGCACAGGTAACACCTGGCACCAGTGAAACAGGGAGCGATGAAGTCAGCTGTGTAGTGACTGGGACTCTGCACAGACGAGGCTGGAACCCAGCTGGGTCTGCCCTCACTCCCCATGAGGGGCTCAGGTGCTGAACGAGAGGAAGACATTTCCTGATGATTTTAACAGTCCATAAAGGAGTCAAGAGAGTAGTAGCATGTCTGAGGGGAGCCTTTGGGCTCTGTGCCATAGAGGACAAGCCCTGATGTTCGGGTTATTTTGGCAGGGACTAAAAGCAAGGGATCATATTAGAAAGGACTTTTCTTCTGGCACCACTGGTTGGTGGAGGTGGGACATTGTTTTCTTCTCCTGTTCCTGAACAACAAGCCCGCTCTGATGTGCAGCCATGGCCCCTGAGGCACAGCACATCTGCAGCTCCTGGGAGGGCACAGATAAACGGTTACCCGTCCCTTAGGCTCGTCCCCAAAGCCGTGGCAATCCCGGAGCCTCGATGACAACAACGAGGCTTTGCGACAGAAACTTCAGGCACCTACAGGAAGCTCTGGCAGTCGCAGGCATTCAGCTGAACTTGTGTTTTGTTCTCTTTTCCCTGGGGTTAGATTAAAGCAGTAAGAAGTGTGCGTGGGGCCGCGGGGAGGGTGGTTGAGAAGTAAAGAGATGGCAGTTCACAGAACACACTTCTGCAAGCCTGCCCCAGAAAAGCAAGCAACAGCTACCCAAAAAAAACAAACCCACACTTGGGAGCAAACAGAATGAAAATCAGTTTTCTGCTTAGAATCGTACAATCAATCAGGGTTGGAAGGGACCACAAGGATCAGCCATTTCCAACCCTCCCTGCCACAGGCAGGGACACCCTACCCTAGACCTGGCCACAGCCTCATCCAGCCTGGCCTTAAACATCTCCAGGCATGGGGCCTCAACCACCTCCTTGGGCAACCCATTCCAGCCTCTCACCACTCTCATGCACAACAACTTCTTCCTCACCTCCAGTCTGAACCTACTCACCTCCAGCTTTGCTCCATTCCCCTTAGTCCTGTCACTCCCTGAAAGCCTAAAAAGTCCCTCCCCAGCTCTTTTGTAGGCCCCCTTCAGATCCTGGAAGGCCACAAGAAGGTCACCTCAGAGCCTTCTCTTCTCCAGACTGCACAGCCCCTATGCTTTCAGTCTGTGCTCACAGCAGAGCTGCTGCAGTCCTCTGAGCATCCTCATGGCCCTTCTCTGGACACTCTCCAGCATCTCCACATCCCTCTTGTAATAGGGGCTCCAGAACTGGATGCAATGCTCCAGGTGGGATCTCACCAGAGCAGAGTAGAGAGGAAGAATCACCTCCCTCCACCTGCTGGCCACACTGCTGATGCTTCAGTCACTGAGGTTTTACTTGTTCAATGACTTGAAGACAAAGAGTCTCTCTCCTGTGAAATGCTAGGTGCTCGGAAGTATAACCAGGACATGCACAACACTTCTGTGACTCCTCTTCAATCCAAGAGTCCTTTCAAACAACCAGGATGAACGAGGATCACTTTGCTGTTTGTGTCTAAATGAAACGTGATAACTCGTTTAGAAACACATTAGGTGAACTTGTCAGAGGGGGAGCTGTTGTTATGTATTGTATGTGTCCCTGCTCATTGCAGGGGGGGGAATGGGGGTGTTGGACAAAATGACCTTCGAGGGTCCCTTCCAACCCCATGCATTCTGAGATTCTATTGCACTTTGATCTGATTCATTCTATGCTTCTATTCTCCCATGGTTGAAGAAGCCCCCCCCAAAATGCAGCTCACCCTGAGCTGGGAG
This sequence comes from Tricholaema leucomelas, assembly GCA_013400475.1. Lineage (NCBI taxonomy): Eukaryota > Metazoa > Chordata > Aves > Piciformes > Lybiidae > Tricholaema lacrymosa > Tricholaema leucomelas. The sequence goes on along the minus strand of WAAF01019128.1, from coordinate 95,767 downwards.
GGGACGGCAGGAATGCAGCCACAGCCTCTCCCTCTCCTTCTCCCCCTGTGTCCTTCAGCCCCGTGCTTGGGCAGTGTCAGAGGCCATATTCCCCACTATGTATTTTGTTCTTGCAAAGTTCAACTATTCTTAGGCGAGGTTGTGAGTCATTAAGTACTTTCATAATGTTTATTTGTCAAGCCACAGGCACTTTAATTTGCTTCTGAAGCCAGCCAGCCTGCTCAGAGGATTTCTTCCTGCCACAGAAATTGCTAGGTGAAATTCCACAGCAAGAGGTCAGCCCTGCTGCCTGAACCCCTGTCATATGGATCCCACCCAAGGGCTACCAACAGTTTGAGTTTAAAGTGATCTCAGTTTCAAAGATCAGTGTAAGAAGGGGAAAGAGCAACAAGAATCTGGTTTCACTACAGGCTTTCACTGCCTGACTTAGATTCTACTATTATTATTATTAAGACAGGAACTGAACCCTCCTAGCTGGTTGCCAACCCTCAAGGGAGTTCATACAATCAACCAGGTTGGAAGAGACCTCCAAGATCATCCAGTCCAACCTAGCACCCANCAGCTTTGTCGCCCTCTTCTGGACACCTTCCAGCACCTCAACATCTCTCTTGAATTGAGGAGCTCACAACTGGACACAGCACTCAAGGTGTGGCCTGACCAGTATTGAGTACAGGGGAAGAATAACCTCCCTTGTCCTGCTGGCCACACTGCTCCTGAGCCAGGCCAGGATGCCATTGGCTCTTCTGGCCACCTGAGCACACTGCTGGCTCTTGTTCAGCTACTCTCTACCAGCACCTCCAGGTCCCTCTCTGCCTGGCTGCTCTCAGCCACTCTGTCCCCAGCCTGTAATGCTGCTTGGGGTTGTTGTGGCCAAAGTGTAGAACCCTGCAGTTGGCCTTGTTCAGTCTCATCCCACTGGCCTCTGCCCACACATCCAGCCTGACAAAATCCCTCTGCAGGGCTCTCCTACCCTCTTGAGTTATGGATGGCTTCTTCCCTTTCCTGCCATGGGGCACTTGACTAAGAATAGTATTCCTGAGGAATTACATCAGTTTGGGTGCTGTGAATAGCGGAGAGCCCAGCGTGGGCTGCAGACCTTCCTGCACAGAGGTCTTAGGTGATCTGAGCCTGCTGAAAGAACACATTGTCTGTGTACACTCTGCACAACATTCACTATAGAATTCTGACAATATGAGGGCTCTGACAGATTTATAAGCCTATGGTGATGCAACTGCAGGCTTGGGCAGCTGCTGTAATTAATGTGATTCAGCAACACCTATAGGTTGTGGAGGTTTTTACCTACAGGGGAAGGTGCTTGGTACTGGAGACTTCCTCCAAGAGTCCAGTGATCCCACCTCTAGGGAATCTGCTCTTTCCAGGCATTTCATATGGTTATTTTTGGCCATGTCTGTGGAGATTTCTAGTTTCCCAGCACAGCTATATTTATAACATATGGCTGTGAAATCTGTAGTATTAGACATAACTTAACCTTGCCTGTTGGAATGTCTCAGGACTGTATGTATGCAATTACTGCCTCTTGCACCTGTTCCCTTTTTGGACTGTATTTGAAACACTTCACTGTATGAAGCTGAAGCTTTTGAGGCCTGCAGACAACAGTTCCTTTATTGAACATGTTAAGCCACCATAAATACTTAAATAGGTGTTGCTCTATTTCTGGAGAGATACAGAAAAGAAACAATCCCCATTTCCTTACAGGAAAAAGTCCCTTGCATTAACTAGTGTCAGGGAGCCACATTTCAAGAGGCTGCTGAAGAGTCTGAGAGGGTGAAAGGCTGATAAAGAGGAGATTTCACCTCTTGTTCTCTAGGTAGGAGGCTGCTGGATGGCTGAGTTTGAGATGGAGCCATGCAGGTGCCTTTGGGGCAGCATGGTTCCATGTTAGGTTGGTGGGTGCAGCTGCTTCCCAGTGAGGGGATCTGCTGCTTCTCCTGTATTTGCTAAGAATAAAACATGCTGGTTTTTAATGCCAAGTCACAAACTGGATAACAAAGCTGTCCTGAGTATGCCAAGTGGTGACACAGAGAGCTTCATGTGCCCTAAACTTTCAGATCCAATGATGACCTAGCCTGTAATTACAGCTGATATGTGTTCAAGAAAAGACTGGATGAGGCACTTAGTGCCATGGTCTAGTTGATTGGATAGGGCTGGGTGATAGGTTGGGCTGGATGAAGTTGGAAGTTGATTCTATCATTCAGGACATGGTGATCTTAGGTTGATGGTTGGACTGGATGATCTCAGAGGTCTTTTCCAAAGGAAATGATTTTATGTTTCCATAGCTTTTATTAAAATGCAGTACTAGTAATAAACTGCCTTAGTCATGCCACTTGACTTGAGATCTGCCATACTGAACACAAGCCTACCTGCAGAACTGGGCTCCTGCCCTTGATGTTTATGCCAGTCTGTTACCAATTCAAGGTCCAAACAATTTTCTCCTGTGTCATTATACCACACTGTTGCCACCATGGTTTTGATTGCTTAGCACCTTCCAGCTCTCAGTGAAGCGACTCCTCAGCCACTCACTCAAACTGGCAGCATAAAGCAGATTTAATGAAACACATTATTAAGCAACCAAGCAGTTGCATGACTTCTGAGTACCACCCACCTGGATAAGACTTCCTTACACAAGCTTGTTGTCTCACACAAAAGAACCTCTGTAGCCCTGAGTGTCTTTTAACTGCAATGGACTTCAGGCAAGGTTTGCCAAGTGGAGCTAAATGTCATACTGCAGAAGTCAGGTCTGAAAATCTGGTGACTTTCAATGGGAGCTCAGTATTTAGACAGCTTCAGAGCTCTACAAACCCAGCTAGCCAAGCAAATAAATCTTTAGGTCAATATATACATTAAGAGTCTGAATTTTGACTCCTTGGGTGATGTGTAGAGTAGGGTTATAGGTTGGACATGGTGATCCTGAGGGTCTTTTCCAACCTGGATGTTTCTGTGATTCTATGTGCAGGCATATGAGAATCACAGAAAACACCAGGTTAGAAGAGACCTCAAAAGATCATCCAAGTGCAACCTGTGACCCATCAATCCTAAACCATGTCCATAAGCACCAAGTCCATGCACTGCTTAACTTCAGGGATGGTGATTCCACCACTGCCCTGGGCAGACCATTCCAGTGTTTGAGAACCCTTTCTGTGAAGAAATCTTTTTCTTCATAGATTTTACCCTGTAAGGAAAAGTAAAACATGGGTAACAAGCATGTGCATGACTGTTAGAGTAATTTCTACCATTACTCATATGTACATTTAGGGATATTGGTATGCAGTAATAATTAATTCATGCAGCCATGTGAAAAAAAAACAATCCAGAAAGACTGCAAAGAGCTTTTCCAAATAAAAGTGTTTCTGAAATACTCTTTAGAGAAAGAAAAGTCAAGCAAAGCCTGGATGAGGCACTTAGTGCCATGGTCTAGTTGACTGGGTAGGGCTGGGTGCTAGGTTAGACTGGATGAGCTTGGAGGTCTCTTCCAACCTGTTTGATTCCATGATATTAAATGATGTGGCATCACAGTATATAAACTTCAAGCAGCCGATTCATGATTCATAAGGAATATTTACTACAGCGATGCCTCTGTTGTTTCTCCCATCTTACACTGTCCAAGTCCTGCCAAGAGAGAGCTGTGAACAGTGTAAGACCTTATATGGAGTAAATAAAGAGCAATTTTCAGAGCCAGATGAAATCTGTGAAACATAGGCACCATCATATGAGCAATGGCAAGATCTCACAATTCACAGCAAGTGAAGCCACAAACATTTTACTGAGGCCTTTCATCATAAACTGAACACTGTGTGCTCTGCAGATGTTCCCTTTGCTGCATGATTGACAGTAAAGTAATTCCTTTTATTATAACCAACAAAAAAAGTGCACTTCTCTTTAGGTTAAGCACAGAGAGCATCTACTGATGGGGCCACAGGGGCCTGAAATTTATTTTGATGCATTTTCAGAGGTGTATTTCACCACTTGTTAGGTTGACAACCAAGGATTTTTTCCTTTAAAACAAAAACATATCATTAGCTTGGCTAAAAGTCTTAAGAGTAGGAGTCCTAAAGTGTGATGAGTATACAGCTACCACATGTGTGTGACAGGTAACATGTTTACTCCAAAATATCAGAGAGTGGTGGTGAATGGTACCAAATCCAGTTGGCAGCTGTCACTAGTGGTGTCCCCCAGGGGTCAGTGCTGGGCCTGGTCCCGTTCAATATCTTTACTGATGATCTGGAGCAGGAGTCCAGCATCAGTAAGTTTGCAGATGGCACCAAGCTAAAAGCAAGTGTGGGTCTATTGGAGGGTAGAAGAGCCCTGTAGAAGGATGCTGACAGGCTGGATGGGTGGGCAGAGGCCAATGGGATGAGATTTAACAAGGATACAACAGCTTGTATCCAACAGTGCAGGGTTCCACACTTTGGCCACAACAACCCCAAGCAGCACTACAGGCTGGGGACAGAGTGGCTGAGAACAGCCAGGCAGAGAGGGACCTGGGGGTACTGGTAGAGAGCAGCTGAAGATGAGGCAGCAGTGTGCCCAGGTGGCTAGGAGAGTCAATGGCATCCTGGCGATGAAGCTGCTGAGGGGCCTGGAGCACAGCCCTGTGAGGAGAGGCTGAGGGAGCTGGGGGTGTGCAGCCTGCAGAAGTGGAGGCTCAGGGCAGACCTTACTGCTGTCTACAGCTACCTGAAGGGAGGCTGTAGGCAGATGGGTTTGGTCTCTTCTGCCAGGCAGCCAGCAACAGAACAAGGGGACAGAGTCTCAAGTTGTGCTGGACTGGATGATCTTGGCAGGTCTCTTCCAACCTGGTTGATTCTATGATCCTCACTCTTGTGACTCAAGGCATTGTTTATACATAAAGTTTTCTGCTGACCTTCTTGTACAGCAAACCTTTTCGGTAAGGGCCATTTTAAGAGCAGAATGGAGCCATACATAGTGTTTTCCCACATGGCATCTTTTGTGAGTCTACTGCTCCACATTACCAGGATTCCTGGCAGTTAACAGCTGTTGCATCCTCCATAGCTGTGCTGGTAAAGCTTTTTCGCTTGCATCTGGCGTCAATTACAAGTCTAATTCTTGATTTAAGAGTGCAGAAAGAAAAAGGCAGGAAACTTGTGATACTATTTTCTGTATTTAGAGCATGGGTTGGAACTTTAAACTCATCGTGAATGTATTCTGGGCAGGGCCTGGATGGCACTGGCAGCCAGTGAAAGCCGGCCCCTTTCTCCTCCCCGCCAGGGCTAGCTGCCTTCCCCTCGCTGCGACACACAGCCTGGCTTTCGAGGGACAGCCACAAAGCCGCTCGCAGCGCCCTCCTACAACCCTCGGTGGCAAACGGGAGGCACCGAGGCTGGCGAGAGCCGTGAGACGCGAAGGCAATGGGGCTGCGGCCTCAAGGGCAGCGCAGCTCCGCCTCCGGCCGCGCAGTGCGCGCCAGGCCCGCTTGCCGCTCGCTTCCCATCGTCCGGCGCCCGGCTGCGGTTGGCAGGATGGACCCGCCGAGGCGAGATACTGTACGGTACTAGGCCTCGCCCTCCGAGCCAGCGGCAGGAACCGAGAGAGAACGGAGGGAGCAGCGGCAGCGCTACCGCGCCCGGGCCCCTACCCCCAGCCTCAGCCCCGCCCCAGCGGCGCCGCCACGGCCCGCGCGCCTGTCGCTGTGATTGGCGGAGGCGGGCAGAGGCGGGGCTAAAGCCGGGCCAATCCCGCACCGCCGGCCCAATCCACCGCCGCCGGAGGGGGGCGTTTCGGCGGAATGGTTCAGCCCAGTCACCTCCCCTCCCCCGCCCTCGCCAGACCGAGCCCTTTGGCCGGGCCGTTAGCAGCGCCCGCGCGCGCCCAGGCAGGACCCCTCGGGCTGCCCCTGGCGTTTGCCTGACAGAAGCGGGCGAAAGGCGCGGGGTCGGCGCTGCCGGTGGGGCCGTGCTGGAGGTGTCCCTCGGTCGCCCTAAGCCGATGGAAGAGATACTGCGGTCGGCACCATGGCCCTACAGTTCTCTTGGGCGGCGGAGGCGGCTTGCGCTAAGGCGTTTGAGCGGGACGACCGCGAGCGCCTGGGCGCGAGAAGGGGTGAGGGCGCGGGTCCTGGCGGCACGGAAAACGCGCCAAGTTTCCCGTGGTGGGGAGAGCCGCGCTGGGGTGCCCCACGGTCTCCATAGCAACCGGCGGGGGCGGCAGCGGTTGCCCTACTCTGTGACAACATGTAGCGGTGAGGAGAGGTGGTCCCGGCGCCGCCGCCATCCGTTCCTCCGGGCTCCGGGCCCGCTCCCGGGGGCCGGGCCGGGCTGGGCGGGTGAGCGATCGAGCGGCCTCCCGGCGGGCGGGACGCTGAGGGCGGGTGGCGCGGGATAGCGGGAGGGCCGGGCCGGGCCGTAATGCTGAGGGGGAGAGGAGGCTGGCGGAGGTCCGGGCGGGGGACTGCGGGGCCGCACTCAGCTTCAGCCCCCGTTTCTGTTTCCCGCACCAAAAGTAAATGGCGACTCGCGTGTGTGCGTGCAGGTGTGAGCGCCGAGCACAGCTTCCCGGCCGGGCTGGCCGCCTCTCCCGCTCCCTTGCCCGTCAGGAAAGATGCCCGGGGTCTTGCCGAGTGACAGCACCGGGCCTGCCAGAGGGAGCCCCTCGAAAAAGAACAGGCTTTCGCTGAAACTCTTCCAAAAAAAGGAGGCAAAAAGAGTGCTGGATTTCACAGAGTCCCAGGAAAATGAACAAAAGAGTTCAGAATTCAGAGGCTCTGAGATGTACGTAAGAGTTTTGCTCTGACTAAGCCTTTCAGATTAGGTTGTGAAAATAGCCCCGTAGCCGAACAGGAGTTGCATTTGATGCAATGGGTAAACAGTGCTGCTCCAGCCACTCACTCGTGCTCTCTGTGCTTGCATAAGTGTGCTTGAACATGTACTAAAAACTCTTCAAGCCAAGTTAATTAAACTGAGCTAGCCACTAGAACAAGCGTCTAGAACTATTCCTAAGTAAACAAGTTTGCCAAACTGTGGATATTTGTTTGGCTGGCTGGCATAAACTTTGTAATACGTTGAAGAGTTGAACGAATTGAAATAAAAAGACTTTTTTTTCTCTCAGTTTTTAAAGATCACTTCTGCTGCAAGTTAATCCGTTTTGGTTTTCATCGAATGTTTCACACTTTGAACTTATTTCATTGCAGCTAGTGAGGAAATTTGAATAGGAAAAATTGCTTAATCATGGCCAGTTTCAAACGTGTTGAAGATTAAAACTTGGTCTGTTGTGTCAGTACATTGTATGTCACTTGTATGTAATGTGCTAGGTGCAGTGGTTCATGTTTTTCTCCCCCTCTAGTTTTATCCTTTTGTTCTGCATCCAGAAACAAAGTGATATGAATCTGGAGCAAGGGGACAGTAGTAGAAAATAGGTACTAGATGTGTTTCTGTTGGCACTGCTTTGGGAATGAACAAAGAACATATAAAAGTAGTTTTAAAGAGAAGTTTTTCGATTGCTTAAAGCAACCTCTTGAGATACTCTTTGCAAAAATTGAACTGGAACTAACAGCAGACTTGCCTGTTGTAAATCTTGTCTATTTTGTGTTGCTGAAGAAAAGTCTTGAGCAGTGTGTGAGTGCCCAGAGCAGCCACAGACACTCTTAGAAACACTTTGATGCGGTTTTGATTTGTGTATATTGATCTTTATGAGCGTGCTCTGAGATGGTGGCTGGCCAGGAGAGTGATGTGTGTGCACACCAGAAGGATTACTTTTCAAACACTGCCTCTTACATTGTTTTCTCTGTTGAATAGTGATCAAGTTGTTCCTGCAGCACAGCCTCCTGCGCTTATCAGCTGTGAGAAAAAAGACAACATGTTGCCTTTTGTGGGCTTGAACAATCTGGGCAACACCTGTTACCTTAACAGCATCCTTCAGGTAAGGTGGTGTTCAAGGGCCTGGAAGAGATGGTTTTCTTTTGCTTCAGTGCATGAGATTTACAGTTTGATATGACATGGGTGTCTAGATGTGAGGGAGGGAATTCCTAGGGCATTAGGTAGTGATAGCACTAGGGGAATGGATCCAAGCTAGAGGAGGGCTGATTTAGATTAGATGTTAGAAGTTCTTCACCGTAAGGGTGGTGAGACACTGGAAGCGTTTGCCCAGGGAGATCATGGAAGCCCCATCCCTGGAGGTGTTTAAAGTCAGGCTGGATATGCCTCTGGGCAACCTGTTCTAGTGGAAGGTGTCCCTGCCCATGGCAGGGGAGGGGGTTGGAACTAGATAGTCCTTGAGGTCCCTTCCAGCCCTGCCAATTCAGTGATTCTATATGCTTTGAAGGAAATCTCGTTACAGTGTGGGGAGAAAAGATGATACTGCAGGAAATGGGTGCACTGCAGGTTGCCTGGATTGGGTAATGTTTCGGTTTGCATACTCTGGGCACCTCCCTGCCACAAATAATCCAGCGTCCTCACGTGCTGTGCAGCAGCCTTGGTAGATGCAAAGCTGGTTTGATCTTAAATGTGGATTTGTGCACGGAACAACTCCTCACTGTACAGATTGTCTTGTTTTCAACTCTTGCTTTCAGGTGTTATATTTTTGTCCTGGCTTTAAAACTGGAGTGAAACACTTATATAATATCATTTCAAAGAAGAAGGAATCTTTGAAGGATGAAGGAGAGCAAAAAGCAGAAAAGGTAACCCGTCTCACATCATGTTCCTTTACTCACAATTGTGCTAGTGAGGAGTGCCAGGAAAACTCTGATTTCTTATGTAAAACGTTTGCTGCTCCTTCAGGTAAAGACACACCTGAGTTGGTCTGAACTTGTGTCAAAGCTTGAATATTCAGTGTTTGTACACTTGTAAGCACAAGTTCTAACAGAAAAAATTCAACAAGAAATGTTCCAGTGGGAGGTGTCCCTGCCTATGTCAGGGGGTTGGGACTGGATGGTCTTTGAGGTCCCTTCCAATTGAAACCATTCATGATTCTATGAAATCTCGTGCCTCTGAGATTAAGATAGTTATAACACTTTGGATGGAAAGTGAAAATTCAGGAAGAAACCTCATGCTTCTGAGGTTTGAGGTAATTATGCTCTAATACCTGGAATGGAAATTGGAGTTTGAGCAAAGATGGGTTTTAAAATGATGGCACTTTAGCTTTTATAATGGTTTCCTACTGACAGAAGAGAGAGGAATTGTCTGAAACTCACCATAGCAGACAAAATCTGTCAAATACCTGTTAGAAAACTAACAGGAGAGAAAAACTGCAACTTGTTACAGATTAAGCTGCAAGTGTTCTTATTCTTTTTATGTTGCAGGGAAGCTGTAAGGAAGATCCACTGGCAAGTTACGAGCTAATCTGCAGTCTGCACTCCTTGATTCTTTCAGTTGAGCAGCTTCAAGCCAGCTTTCTATTAAATCCAGAGAAATACACAGATGAACTTGCTACTCAGCCACGAAGGCTCCTAAATACCCTTAGGTACAAATTGTCTTAAACATTGTCAGAACTTGCCCCTGAAGTGTTGAAGTCAGTGTACAGCATTGGAGGCTGGCAGGAGGTAGACGGTGTTAAATTTGGGGTGACACAGGAAATAGGTTCTTGGTGTTACTGTTACTCATGATGCCATAAATGTTGACAGCAGATTTTAATTTTCTAAGAGTATAACTTAAATCCACCTGTGGAGTTAGAACAGTTCTTTAACCATAAGTGTGCTAAGTGTTTGCACCTGAGAAGGACCAGTTGCAGTTGAACTTGTGTTCAAATGCATAAGGTTGTAGCTATGTTCCCACAGCTGCCTGTGACAGTGAGAATTTCTGTCTAGGCCTGGAGGGGATCCTCCCTTATTTTTTTACTATCTGGAACTCCTCTATTTAAATCTCAAATCACATTATTCAGGTAGCAAAGAAGAATTAATCTTCATTGCTCTGCTCATTTATTTTACTAGAGAGCTCAACCCTATGTATGAAGGCTACTTGCAGCATGATGCCCAGGAAGTTCTGCAGTGCATCCTGGGTAACATTCAAGAAACGTGTCAGCTCCTGAAGAAGGAAGAACTGAACAAACTGCCTGTGGAAGAGCCTGCAGCTAAACTGGAGGAAAAGCTTCATCAAGGTACTGAGAGCAACGGAACTGGCAGCCTTGCTGAGGAGGAGGAGAACATCCCAAGTAGCCACGCTGGAGAGATGACTGAAGACAAGATGCTTAAAGGAAAAGGGAAAAGAAAAAGTGATGCAGAGGGTGGCAATGCAAAGAAAAAATCCAAAGTATCAAAGGAGCAAATTGCAGCAGAAGAAAATCAAAGACAGACCAGGTCAAAGAGGAAAGCAACAGGAGAAAAGCTTGAAAATCCAACTGATGCCATCGCCAAGTATTGCAGTGAAAGCGAGAGCGCCAAGCCCACGCAGAAGAAGTCTCGGCTAAGATTAAACTGGTTAAAATCTTCATGCAAGCAGCCTAGTATTCTGTCTAAATTTTATAGCCTAGGCAAGCTAACCACAAACCTGGGGTCCAAAGACCCAGGGAAAGAATATGATGACTGTGAGCTTGAGGAGTCCTCTGTAAAGTGTGAAAATGGTCACAGTAGTAAAGAAGAATACGACCCAGCGTCTTTTGTGGAAAGCCATGATGGAAAAGGAACTGAAAAAGAACCAAGAAAGGAAGGTTAGTGAATGGGCTTAAAATTAGTCTGGTTAAGAATCAGAGATCATGGTTTAGGTTGGAAGGGACCTCAAAGATCAGCCATTTCCATCCCCCCCTGCCATAGGCAGAGACACCTCCCTCTAGAAACTTACGTATTGAGAGTCAGCCTTCAGGCTGAGTCCACAAAGCTTTATAAATACAATTTTCAGGAACTGCTACATGTTTTTATGAAAGAGAATTTATTCTTACACAATGTTTTGTTGCAGCTTTTTAATAACTTGACCCATTTAGCTTAGCTATTAAGAGGCATTTCTCTTAACATGATGTAATCATTGTACAATATAAACTCTAAAAGGCAGAACATTACCCAGGTTTGTATTATCGCTAATTTTGCCCATCCATAGAAATAGACTCAAGATGTAAAGGAAGATCACTGTCAAAAGTAAACAGAATCAGGCTCTGGGTTTGTGTTCTAAGTCCAGCAACGGTCTCTTGTGTTCTAAGTCTTTGGAAATATTCCCTCCTCTCTATTTTTAAGACCTTCCCTATTTCCAGCCTTCCCAAGAACTAGGGAAGGACACTGGGTGTATCATATAGATGCTAATTTGCTGGCAGGAATGGATTTTGTTCCTGTCAATGAAACAAGATGCCTGTTGAGGGAAGGGCCTCGCTGTGAATTCATGACTTAGTAATTTGGAACTTTCTGATCCACCCACTGATATTTTGGATAACAATTTGAAGGACTGCACAGTCTTGTGAGATTTGCATTTCTCCAGCAGATTTGATTAAAAGTGACCAAGTTGCTTGGAGAGGACAGAAAATAAATAGAAACCAGGTTAGAATCACGGATGTGGTGCTCCTGAAGGAGGCTGATGGTCTGTGCTAACAAGGCAATGCATTGATGGCAGATCTTCTCCAGAATGAGTCACACTTCAAACATATAAAACAAGTACCAACTCTTAAAACAGAAATTAAAAGTCTGAAGACCAAGAGAAAGAGACTCCCTACTTAGTTAAGAGTAGATGATACTGTGAAAACTTCATGTGATAAGCAGCTATTCATTTTAATTCTGTCTGGTCTCCTTAAAAGGTCTCATCTGTCACACAGTGATGATTTTTTTTTCCCCTCTCCAAGGATAAGCAGGTTCTGAAGTGCCTCTTGAAACAAATGCATCATGACAAGTAGTCTGGCATTTTCTTTCTCCAGGTACAGAGCTGGCTGTTTTTGAACTAGTGGAGAAGCTGTTCCAGGGCCAGTTGGTGCTGAGAACAAGATGCTTGGAGTGCGAGTGTTTTACTGAGAGGAGAGAAGATTTTCAGGACATCAGTGTTCCAGTGCAAGAAGATGAGCTTTCTAAAACTGAAGAGAGTTCTGAAAGTAAGTAGTTGCCAGAAGGAGTTCTGCTGTTTCTGCTCCAGCCAGCCAGAAAGGCAATGCCATAGTTATCAGGGAACAGTGCTCCTGTTTGTGCTGGTTAAAATTAGAGGCTTGTCATCTCTTGTCCTGATTAACTTTAGACTTTGGAAATAGCACTGATAACGCAGACAGATCCAGACAGTATTAGAAGTGTTTCAGATCTTAACACATAGCATAGAGTGCTCACAGTCCTTCACTTAACATATGTGCTTTTCTGCTTATAATAGGTATTTTCTCCTTGGTTTGGGTCTTTCTGTTCTTCCTGGACAAGAAATTCCTTCTGCTTTTTTCTTCCATTTTTAAACAAATACCTGCATTTTTCCCTTCCTAAATAAATGAGATGAGAAACCAGCTCTTTGTTAATTCACTGTAAAGAATAAATTTTTCCCAGTATTTTAGACTGCCCTTACCTTAACGACATTTGTTTCATAGTTGTAACTGTTAGTCTTCTGGTATCTTTCACCAATTTTAGGGATCTGTACTTAGTTTTTAGCTGTTTTCCAAAGTACACAGAGCAGCAACACCTGCTGAAGTTCAAGGAAACTAACTGTAGTTCCCAAGGACTTCATTTGAAGCAGCTTTGACTATTTTTCCCTTCCTCGTTTAGCTGAAGGGCTTCAGAGCAAAGTGTACAGTGTTCTTGTGTGAAATGCTGCTAACAGTGCCAGGTGATCTTGTCACCAGCAGCCTTAAGCTGTCATGGAGGCATCATGTTTAAAGTGAAAGGGAACTTTTCTGCTTGTTTTGGAGGGTTGCCTTGCAGAGTGAAATTCTGGTCTCAAATAGGTGCACCTGAGGCAGCAGAATGTGTACATGTGCCCTTGCCTTGCAGAGTGAAATTCTGGCCTCAAATAGGTGCACCTGAGGCAGCAGAATGTGTACATGTGCTCTAAAGAGAAGCTTTGGGAAAACCATGGATTTTAAGTAATAATCTTTTCATCAAATTCTGAAATCAAGGCTTCAGTGCATTATTTTATAGAATGGCTAGACTGTATGGTCCTGCTCTGGCAGGGGGGTTGGACTCCATGATCCCCTTGGGTCCTTTCCAACCCCTAACATCCTGTGAGCCTGTGGGTTGGAAGAGACCTTAAAGATCATCTAGTTCCAACCCCCTGCTGTGGGCAGAGACACCTTCCATTAGACCAGGTGCCTCAAAGGCCTGACCCAAACCTGGCTTTGAATGCTTTCCAGGCTTGGAGGCTCTACAGCTTCCTTTGGCAACCTTTGTCCAGTGTCTTGCTACCCTCATGGGGAAGAATTTAATAGAGAATAGTCTTGCCACCCTCGTGGGGAAGAATTTCATAGCTAGAAAATAGTGTTTGAACATACCTTCAAGTGACTTGTTTTGTTTTGTTTTGTTGTTTTCTGGTGGGGGATGCACTGGAAATGTAAATATTAACACCTCTGTGAATGTAACACTTCTCTTTTTACAGTTTCTCCAGAGCCAAAAACAGAAATGAAGACTCTCAAGTGGGCCATTTCGCAGTTTGCATCAGTGGAAAGGATTGTGGGAGAGGATAAATATTTCTGTGAGAACTGCCATCATTACACAGAAGCAGAACGCAGCCTTTTATTCGATAAAATGCCTGAAGTGATAACAATTCACTTGAAGTGCTTTGCTGCTAGTGGCTTAGAGTGAGTATGCACAATCACTGTATTACCAAACCACTCTGCTTTTGGGAAGGGAATCTAACCAGAAGAGAGGAAAATACTTTCTAACAGCTCCCCTACAAAAAAAACCCAAACAACAACAGATTTCTAGATTAAAGTTAACTTAAATCAGGGAGACACAGCTCCTAATTTCAGGTGGCTGGAAGTAGTGGCAGAAAAGTAGCTCTGGTAAGGAATTTCAGGTGCTTAGAAATAGTGGCAGAAAAGTGGCTCTGGTAAGGAATTTCAGGTGCTTAGAAACAGTGGCAGAAAAGTGGCTCTGTTAGGGAATTTCAGGTGGTTAGAAGCAGTGGCAGAGAAGTGGCTCTGTTAAGGAATTTCAGGTGGTTAGAAGCAGTGGCAGAGAAGTGGCTGTGTTAAGGAATTTCAGGTGGTTAGAAGCAGTGGCAGAAATGTAGCTCTGTTAAGAAGTCTTGTGAAAGTGTATTCTCCTCAAAACTTGTCTTATGTGTGTTCTTGGAAAAGCCTGATGCTTCTTACAGTTTAAACTGCCCTGTGTGAGTTTAGAGGCAGGTGTAAGTACTTCAGCAGAACAAACCTGAGTTTTATGGCCAGAGCTAGGACTTTGATCTCTTAAGTGAATGTGAGTTTTAAAATGCAGGGTTAAAAACCTCAGGCTATAACCATCTTAAAGATCCAGCAGTACAGAAATCCTTTGAAATACAAAAATATCAGGGTCATTGATGTCCAACTGCTGAGCAATCAGTTTGATGCTGTAGGAATCCTTATTTTTTTCCAAAGACATTATTCTTATGGGAGTGATCTTTACCTTTCATCATACTAAGGAATTCATAGGTATCCTTTGGGAAGGGGAGAAAAATGAACCCAACCGAAACTCCCCTGCCCCTACAGTACTGTGCACAGATAAAACAATGCCCTGACACTATGCATTTTGCAGTAAACTCTCTTTCTCCACTGAACTTCACATAATGAAAAATGACAGAAGGCTTTATCAGGAAAAAACTTCTCTCCAATGATAAAATAGGACCCCAGAGCTTTCAGAAGATGATCACACCATTAACTGGTTTGAGAGTGCCAGGACAATTCTGGTCCCATTTGTGGACTTGGCCTGTGTTCAGAGTGTTCCCTGATACCAGACCATAACTTTTGCTGCCTGCAATTAAGTTTGCCACATACAGCAGAGGAAGATAAATTTGTATTGGTTCCAGCACCCCCCTATTGGCATCTCTTCCAGGCACATCTCACCACTCCATCCTGGGCTTTATCACCTGATGGCTAAGGCACGGTTTGGAGCTGCTTTGTGACATGCAGCAAGTTACTAAGGCAAAGATCAGCTCGGTCTTTTCTCTTTGTGGTTTGCATTTCCCTGTTGGTTTGCTTAGAGCTTCAGTGCCACCTTGCCAGCAGGAAGTCCAACACATGAAGCCTTTGTGTCACTGGTCATATTTCAGAACTTGAGATGTGTAGGACCTTCCACACTGTACAGATACAAAATGTGAGCTGTCAGATAAGGACAACCTATAAGAGGTGCTGATGACTGTGGACAGTATAAATCAGATTATGAAATAACTGTTGTCAAGGATTGGGTTAAGATCTGGTTACAGGTAGCTTGGTGAGATTTTAAAGCTAGACTTCTTGCTTAGAGCAAGAGCTCTTCTATGCTTTGGTATTTACACTTTTCTCAGAAATGTAGGTACAAGTCATAGAATGGCTTAGGTTGGAAGGGACTGTAGAGGTCATCTCCTTCAACCTCTCTCTGTAATGTCTGCTGACATCTCTTTGTACAGGTCTAGATCACAACATACAAAATTGTCTTTCTGTCACAATTCTACATCATATTGACTGTCACAAGACAGAAAAATCCACACACTTTTTGTTGAGTAGCTTTTGATTTGAGATGGGATCTTGGTATGATTACAGCCTGGTAAGTACAGCTCAAGATGCCCACCTGAGAGGAAACCTGATTGTTATTTTCAGTTTGTTGCTAGTTTTTGCTTCTCTGAGGAGGATATTTACGGGTTGCAGGTTAACCAGCCATCTCCTGAAACACTTACCTCTTCTTCTGTCCTGGCACTCTTCTGCTCTTGCTCCCAAATAACTTGGACCTGTATCCAGGTCTGCCTGAATCCAGTCTCTTGTGGTGTTTTGTATGTGTCTTCTGAATTGTGTCATACACTTTCTGGCAAGTGCTAGCAGCCAGAGATCAAGAAGCAAGAGTGGAAAAATCAAGTGTAGAACTGGAGTTAGTGATGAAGCTGAAGCTGCTCAGAAGATGGTTTCCCAGTTTTTGGCTTGGCCATTTTATCTTGGACAACACCATATTATCAGTGAACACCCTGATTTGGGGCAGAGCTGCAAATCAAGTAGGGAAGAGGCCAAGGTGGAGAAAGCAGAGGACTGGCTCACTCCACGGTATCCAGAGTTGCTCTTAGGGTGTCTTTTGAACAATGGCCTTTGATGGAGCTTCCCCCAGTTGGCTTAGGTAAACTTGTAATAACTTAGTGGAAAACTAAGTGCTGTTCAGAGATGAAACAGCACTGATTTGCCTGAAAAGTAGAACCAGACTGTTTTGCTGGCCTTAAACTAAGAACCTTCACACAACTTCTCTCCCATAAAAATTGGAACTCGTCTGCTTCCCAGTTGTGCTCTACTGAGTTTTATGACAACTGACTTGTAAATAAAGGAAGAGAAAGGAAGCAGAGTGGAACAGTAATGTAAATATTTGCAGCTAGTAGGGATTTGCTTCCTTTTTTCCCTAGATGCTGGCTTGCAGAGTGTTTTGAGTTTATTTAAATGCAACAGCCAGCGTGAAAATCTCTTTGCTTGGGGATGAGTAATTCACTTTGGCAAGAGTGGGTTTGGGGGAGGGGGGAAATTGCCAGGCCACGTATGCTCGAACTGGGAAGCTACTGAGAAGAAATGGTAACATCTAATGAAGCATTTCAGTATGTAAAGATAGCAGTTGGTGAGAAAACTGCAATTTGTGTCTTGTGAAATGGTATCAGGTAAGAGCAGGCCAACTCTTTCTTTTGTTTTTCAGAAAAGCTTATTTTAGGTGTTGTTACAGTCAAAATTTGCTGTTTGGTTTACCTGGAGTGTTTTACATCCTTCTGTGTTAGGCTTTAAGGGTCTGTAAATAACCTGAGGTGTTAATTCAGTGCACTGGGTAAAGTTCCACTAACTTAGGGCCTCAAAAGATGCAGCTGCAGAGCTGGAGTTGGTTGTGTATGAACTGCTGTGCATCAGTCAGAGGAGACAGAGTACTTGGCTTGCAATTTTTCTGTCTTCAGAGTCTTATCATTAAGAAGAACAAAAAGCTAATAGGAAAAGATTTCCTCTTATTTCCTCCTCTCCACATCTTTCTGATGCTGGATCTCATTCAGAAGAAAGGTAGAGCCTGGTTTTTTATGTTTCATGTGAATATGATTGTCACTGTGTGCTTGAGTGGAACTGGTTTTCTGATCCAAAGTATCAGCAAGCAGTTTCTCTGTTTCTTGACTCTCCTCTGAATATCTCCATTTCTGGCTACCCAGAATAGGGATTTTCAGAAGATGTAAACTTTTATTACTTCTACTTGCTCTTTGTGTTTCTTTTAATGTAGCCAAATGTAAGCTTAGGTCTAGAATGAGATTTCAGATAGAGTTGAGAGACTGAGGACATCTGTGTGTGTGTGTGTGTGTAAATGTGTTGATGTTTCTAAGGGTTCACAGCTGTGCACAGGAGCAGAACAGCACAGCAGAATGAAAACTAAACCCAGCAAAACAAAAGCAAAACTCTGTTACTTGAATTATGCTTATGCTGTTATGCCTTATCTACAGTTGCCTTGGATTGAAAATAAGTTATTCTTTCTGATGATAAAATACAAATAGAAGAATAGTAGTAAGCAAATTGGAGCTAAGTTTTACAGGGTTCATCTAGATTCCCCAAGATTTTTTTCCCCCTAGGAGTTAAGCAAGACTGAATCATCACTGAGATCTATTAAGACATTATAACATACTGTTAAACAAAGGGGTTAACTAAAGTGGGCTGAGGCAAGGTGGAAATGATGTAAGGTCAGGGTCATTGAAGGAAGCTAAGACAATAATGTGAAATTCCCAACACTTTCTTTTCAAGCTCTTTAGAAAATGCAAAGACTCAAACTGTTCTCACTGTACAATAATTGTGCCCTGTGAACAAATAGCTAAATGCTGATGGAATATCAGATGCTTTCCCAAAGTAAATTGGCTAGATAGTAGTTTGTAAAGCCTCTCTTAGAGAGCAGTTAATAAAGAATCCCTAGTAATAAGGAGGTGCTGGTAACTAACTTACTCGTCCTTAGATAAGCACTGCATACATTGGCTGTACACTGCAGTGTGCTGAAGTGGCCTGAGAAAAAAAGACTCTTTTTTTTTCCGAGTGACATTAAAGCTACTTGAAAGTAAAAGTTACAGATTCACAGCTTGCATTAGGTTGGAAAAGACCCTCACAGGTTCAACACTCCATGCCCTGCAGTCAGCAGGGATACCTCCAACTAGATCATGCTGCTTTTATTTGGTAAATGACTGTTTCGAGGGCTTGGGGGGTGTTGAAGAGGGTTCAGTTTCGCTTTTAACTTGCAAGTGTCAGCACAGAGAAGCACAAAAGGTAACTGAAGAATTTGGTTACTCACCGTTTAGTACTTCAAGAAAAAAGGACTCTCTTAACCAGTTAACATACACAGTTACTAGGCTGTGAGGTGTGATGTACTACACGGGGGTAAAAATGTCCTTACTGAGCAGGGATGCCTGGGGGCTCAGATGGTGCTCCTCAGAAGCTGATAAATGGGAACTACTTGCAGTCATATTGCCCACGGAGATGATCTGTGGGCTGCTTAAAAAGGGATTTATTGTGAGCTGTTGTGGCAAGAGGATTTAATTTTCTCTCTCTTCTGAAGGTTTGATTGCTATGGTGGACTGTCCAAGATAAACACTCCCTTACTGACGCCCCTCAAACTGTCACTGGAAGAGTGGAGCACAAAGCCCACCAACGACACCTATGGCTTGTTTGCAGTGGTCATGCACAGCGGCATTACCATTAGCAGTGGACACTACACAGCTTCTGTCAAAATTACAGATCTCAACAGCCTAGAGTTAGACAGGGGGAATTTTATCATCGACCAAACGTACGACGCGATTAAACCAGAGCCCCTGAACGAGGAGGAGGCGAGAACTGTGGCTGAAGTTTACAACGACGGGGAAGTCTCCTTCCGAGTCAACGGGAACATGCAGCCGGGTAAAGTTCTGAGCAAAAAGAACATGGAAGCCGTCGGGCTTCTTGGGGGGCAGAAGAGCAAGCCTGACTGTGACCTCTACAACAAACCAGCTAACCCTGAGAAGTTCCTGAACGTGGTTCCTGAAAGCAGGAATCCCGAGTCTAGCAGCAGCAGCGGGGGCACGGGGAGCAGCACAGAACACGGCCAGCAGAACGGTGTTGCTTCCAGCGGACTCGAAAACAAAGCCCTCTACGTGCTGCAGAGCCTGAAAGAGTATGAAGGGAAGTGGTTGCTCTTTGATGATTCTGAAGTGAAGGTTACAGAAGAAAAAGACTTTCTGAATTCTCTTTCTCCGACATCGTCCTCTACATCAACTCCTTACCTGCTCTTTTATAAGAAAATTGTAGAGTGAGACTGCACTTGGAACTGTAAATATTCAGCGTTTGCATACACCACTTGGTCTGATTTGCATCAAAACTACCTGGAAGAAACAGCTCTTTTGTTTTTGAAGCTACTGGATCACAATGTTCCTGGGCTCCTCTTTTCTTTTGGTTTGTTTGGTGTAAGTGGCTCAACTTAAATTAACAAAGCCTGACATAGAACTTAACTCGTGTAACAACAACTTCTCTGCTGCAGAAATAGTGCTATTAATACCCTTGTAGACATCCCTGTTTGTATAGATCCTAAACGATGCCTACAGTACACAGTAGTGGTTTTAACACAACTCTAGGTCTCAGATATGCCTCTCCTATATTATTAGCTCCTCATTTTTTTAAAAATAAAAGTTATTTGTATTCATATCCTGGAGTAAATGCATATTAACTAGCCGAGTTCAGCAGAAGTTGTGTATTTTTGTAACTTGGGAAGTTATTACTTCATATTTAGTCTTTGGGTAATCGCCGTGGTTTATTCTCCTCCACTTCTGTACTGCTTGGTGCAACTCAAAAAGCACAAGGGCAAAGAAAAGAAAACAAGGGGAGGGGGTCTTGTAACCTCGTTTAGTGTGTTGGAAGGAACTGAACCTAATAGAAACGTTTGCATCTTGGTGCATAGGTGTTGAATGAGCAAAGTGTAAATAGGTGTGATTAATACTTGGAAAGGGGGCGGGGGGGGGGAGTGTGTAGTGTAATTAAAATCATTTTGTACTTTAAAGCCCTCTAATATGCATATCTGTTTGGGTGAGTTTGCAACTTAGTTGATGACCTTCTAACAGTTAATTTGTACTCACTGAAGTTAATTTTGAGCTCACTGAAGTGTGGGAAAACAAAGGCAGTTGGCTTTGATGCTTTGTTATGAATGTATATATGAAATAAAAACAACAATATGCTAAGCATCTGAGAGGACTAAAGCAGAATGTTTGTGTTTGGAGAGGGCAAAGTGCAAAGGGAAGGCTGTTGGGAAACTACCTAAGAGAAATGGAAAGCTTTAAAGTGCTTTAAAAAGTAGCATTCTCTCTTCTTTAACTGATTCTTGTACAGCATATCCTACTTGGAAGGCATCTGAAGACTTGAAACTACCTAAGAGAAATGGAAAACTTTCCAAGTGCTTTTAAAAAACAGCATTCTCTGGTTTTTAACTGAGTCTTGTACAGCATATCCTGACTGGAAGGCACTTGATGACTAAAGGTAAGGTTCAGAGGGAAAGGGAAGGGTAAAAGCAAGCCAAATGTTTGGCACTAAGAGCTAGGGATGAAAATCCCAAATCCTCTGTTAGATGCTACAACATTAAAGTGAATCTTACCAACTGCAGACTCTTAATACCTTTAAAATCAGATCCAAAATAAGATGTTTGCTGTCACAGGATGGATGGAACGACATGAAGAGAGGAGGAGAGATAGCCAAGAAGTGAGCATGCCCTGGTTTCCTGGATGTGTTCCTTGCAGCTACACCTTCAAAAGCAAATTAAGTTCTTTAGAAGAAAAGCCTTAGAGCTCTACCTCGTTCATTCTGCACTACACAGGTTTTTGCACTCTTTTGTCATAATAGATGACAAACATGGAATTAACTCATGAAAAGGACCTTTAGTGTCTTCTCCATGGTATGGTGGACCTCTGATTTCTGCCTTGAGTTGGCAGCATCGCCCAGATGATGATGAACTGCTGGAACACAGTTTAGGAAGCTTGTATAGTCTACAGAAAACATCACTTTAAAGGCAGGAGTAAATTTGCTTATATAAGCTCATGCTGAACATATGTCTGTAGCAGTTACCCTTCTGCAGAGGAGAAAAATCTGGAATGACAAATACACTGAGAGCTTTCCCTTATCCAAAGCATTGTCACCATAAGAACTAATTCCATATTCTAAACCAAGAACATAGCTAAAACCCAAACCCCACCAGAATCTTACCTTGCAAGGGTAGCCAAATCACCTCACAGAATGCTATTTTTTGCTGCCTGCAACATGAGCTTTGCTGAATTTCAGCCTGTAAATGAAAGTTGTTTTTTTTCCCCACACAGACACACACTTTCCACCCATCTCTTTCATTCAAGAGCAAGAACAGGAAATGTTCCATGGAAACAAAATACTATTATCTTCCAACAAAATACTGGCCAGGGTGTCGCCAGAAGAGGCCCCAGCCGTCTTCCATCACACTATAAAGCTCAGGAGAAACATTCTTTGTAGGCAGCTGAACAGAAAATACCATCAGCTGGAATATGCTGAATCAAAAAACACTGCCTGGAGTACAGACAGATAGTGTGGGATGGGGTGTTGGAGGCTTCTTCAACTTGCCCCCCTTCTGGAACAGTCACTGCACTACTGTCCTGTATCACACACAGCCTGGAGTGTGCTGCAATGCAAACCACAGAGTGTGGCTGCCCAGACTGAGCACTTACCCCAGAACAGTCACTGCACCACTGTCCTGTATCACACACAGCCTGGAGCGTGCTGCAATGCAAACAACAGAGTGTGGCTGCCCAGACTGAGCTTTCTGTGAGCCCACACTTGACTTTGACACAACTGTACTGATTAAGACAAACTCATGCTGCCATGGGGCCATAAAAGATATTTCTGCAAGATGTGGATCAAAGCAGCTGTTTTCCCTAGCTGAAGAAACAGTATACAAGGACTCCTGTAAATTACACTTTCACTCTTTCATGGCTATTAGGATATTTTACTCCCTTTTTCTCTTGGTTAATATATTTTGCTTCTGCAAAGCTACTCCACTCCTTTAGTATTTTCCATTGAGAGAGTCCTCAAGTCCCACGCAGCTCCTAAAGCTCTGTTGACACTCCTGGGCTTTGCAATAGGCCTTTCAAATGTCTTAAGGCAAGGGGGGAAATAAAAATACTTAGGTTAGGGGAGTAGTGTTGCTTTATACAAGAGTATAAAGTACACAGAAATACTTAGGGGAGTAGTTTTGCCTCATACAAGAAGCTCTGCTGTTACAACCCGAAGCACACAACTAGTTCAGGACTACTTGTCTTCAAGAGAGCTGATCAGAGAGCAGCAAATGAGACAAGCACCACAGGTAGCTCACAAAAACCCATCACTGCTCTGAAGCTGTTTGAACAAAAAAGCCCAGGGCAGGAGGAAAAAATTGCAGCACTGCTCTTCCTTCCCCAACACACCTTGGCCCCAGCCAGCACCATGCCCTGCACCATCCCAGTACAGACCACCCTGCTGGGTTGCCATCCATATGGGGCAGGCCATGCACCTGCAGCCCATGGTGGCTCCAAACCAGTGTCTTTGCAGCCCTGCTCAGCAGTAGGAGTAGAAGCATTCACTAACTTGAAGTGTGCAGGTTAAAAAAAGCCCCTCCCCACCCTAAATCCCCTGTGCTGATGCAGAAGGCTGAGCCCTTGCTGCAGCTACAGTTGCTAGAAGAGAAGGAGGAGTATCTGTGAGCTCCAAAGAAATCACCACCACCACCCCCTCCTCAGTCATAGAATGGGTCAGGTTGGAAGGGACCTCAAAGCTCATCCAGTTCCAACCCCCCACTATAAGCAGGGACAGCTCCCACTAGAACAGGTCACTCAAGGCCTCATCCAACCTGGCCTTGAATACCTCCAGGGAGGGAGCATCACTTCAGTAACACTCCACACAAGTGCATATACAAGCAAACATACCAAGTGTACAAACAAGCCAAGCTGCAGGTTAGACATGAAGGTTAAAACTACTTAGGTTTCAAGAGAGAAATAACCTCAGATGGGAAGTGATGATGTGTAACTCCCTGCTGTCTTAAAAGCTCAGGTGTAAAACTCAGGGTTGTTTTTTGCTCTAAGTAGTACATTTGTCAGGCTTGGGGTTTGGTTTATATATTTAGGTGCTCCTATAGACAGAACAAGCTTGTGTTTAATCACCTTCTCCTTCCAAATGACCTTGCTCAATACTGAGAGGGGAGGGGGGGATCTAAAGGACTAGATTGAATACTTTTACACTCAGCTTCAATTTAAGGTGTCCTTGAAGTGCTCTGTTAAGCTTCCAGAGTGACTGCTGTAAAGCAGCTGTTTTTCTTTCCATCACTAAGAATGCCAAGAATGCTTTCTAGGTAAGCTTTTAACTTCAGCTGGGAGCTTTTAGAGTCCTTTTCCCCCATGACATTTGTTTTTGTGTTGCAAAAGGGATGTGAAAAGCATCCCAGCTGCACGTATGCTGCTAAGCTGCACTGCACCTTCCAAGTCAGGATGAGGTTACTGTGCTGCCTGGACTTCCCAGCTTGGGGAAGTAGCAGCATGGTGGGGGTTGGAAGGGGCCTCTGAAGACTGGGACTAGAGAAAATCACACAGGAAGATGGCCAGGCAGGTTTTCATACAGTCACAGAGTGGTTTGGGTCGGAAGAGAACTCAAAGATCATCCAGATCCAATCCCCCTGCCATAGGCAGGGACACCTTCCACCAGAGCAAACTGCTTGAGGCCTCATCCAGCCTGGCTTTCAGCACCTCCAGGGAGGGTACATCCACCACCTCCCTGGGCAACCTGTGCCAGAGTCTCACCACCCTCACTGCAAAGAACTTCTTCCTAATCTCCCGTCTGAATTTCCTTTCCTCAAGCTTCAATCCATTGCCTCTCATCCTATCACAACAAGCCCTGGTACAAAGTCCCTCTCCAGATTTCTTGCAGGACCTTTTCAGGCACTGGAAGGTCACTGTAAGGTCTCCCCAGAGCTTTTTCTCCAGGCTGAACAGCCCCAACTCTGACAGCCTGTCCCTACGGGAGAGGTTCTCCAGCCCTCTCATCATCTTTATGGCCTCCTCTGGACCTGCCACAGCAGTTCCATGTCCCTCTCATGCTGGGGGCACCAGAGCTGGACGCAGTACTCCAGGCAGGGCCTCACAAGAGCAGAGTAGAGGGGGAAAATAATCTCCTTTTTGAATGCCTCCAGAGATGGAGACTCCACAAGCTCTCTGGCCATCCTATTCCAGTGCTCTGCCACCTTCAAAGTAAAGAAATGCCCAAGCAGATACAGAAGTCATGCTGAAATTCCACTGGCATTACCTCCTGGACCAGCATTGGTTATGCCTCCACTCTTAGAATCACAGAATCAACCAGGTTGGAAGAGACCTCCAAGTTTATCCAGTCCAACCTTGCACCCAGCCCTAGCCAGTCAACCAGACCATGGCACTGAGTGCCTCAGCCAGGCTGTTCTTCAACACCTGTAGGGACAGTGACTCCATCACCTCCCTGGGCAGCCCATTCCAATGCCAGTCACTCTCTCTGCCAACAACTTCCTCCTAACATCCAGCCTGTACTTCCCCTGGCACAACTTGAGACTGTGTCACCTTCTTCTGTTTCTGGTTGTCTGGGAGAAGAGACCAACCCCACCTGGCTACAACTTCCTTTCAGGTAGTTGTAGACAGCAAAGAGGTCTGCCCTGAGCCTCCTCTTCTGCAGGCTGCACACCCCCAGCTCCCTCAGCCTCTCCTCACAGGGCTGTGCTCCAGGCCCCTCACAGCTTTGTCACCCTCTTCTGGACACCTTCCAGCACCTCAACATCTCTCTTCAATTGAGGAGCCCAGATCTGGACACAGCACTCAAGGTGTGGCCTGAGCAGTGCTGAGCACAGGGGCAGAAGAACCTCCCGTGTCCTTCTGGCCACACTGCTCCTGAGCCAGGCCAGGATGCCATTGGCTCTCCTGCCCACCTGGGCACTCTGCTGCCTCCTGTTCAGCTACTATTTACCAGTACCTTGTTCTGTTGCTGGCTGCCTGGCAGAAGAGATGACTAGAGTGGGAATGATTTTTTCTTGTACTCAGAGTTACAGAGGAAAAAGGATGAGGATAACAAAAACAAATCACCACTTGGTTAAGAAGTGTGACTGTGAGACTTACCTCTCTCTCAACCTTTTTCCCCAGGCACGGCGAGCTCTGAAGTCCAAGGCACAGGGAGTTAAAGTGTAAACATTCACATATTTAATAGTACCATCAAAATAACCATCATCACTACATTAAAAACTTCCCAAAAAATGCATTTTTTGCTTATGGTCCTAATATAAATTAAATAAATGCACTAGAAGTAAAGAAAATTTAACATTAGGTAATGCTATAAATAAAGGTAAATGCATTTAGTGTACCTTTGAGTCATAAAAAGGCCTTAAAAAACAGGTTAAGTTTACAGCTTATCACCAATACTCTGCAGACCACTCTCATGATTTCCTTTCCTTATTCAAACATGGGTAAGTCTACATCTGACAATTCAGAAGGATTTGGTTTTTGGTTGGTTTTTTTTGGCCACTGAACACTTGGATGGAGGAAGAGGTGTGTGGGATGTCCAGGATGAAGTCCAAGTTTTATTTCACAATAAAACTTCTTTGATTCCCAGCGCTGAGAACAAGGCTCTTTCTTTGCAAGAAAAACAAAACCACCTTAAAATTAAGTGCTTGGGTTTGGGGTTTTTTTGTGTGTTTTTAAATTTTGGGGTTTAACTCTCTTAGATATCCATTTTGCGAAGGCTCATCCTGCTGAAGGAGTCTCTGAGGGAGAGAAAATACAATGATGAGCTCAGGTTTTCCACCATGAATCACAAAAATCACAGAATCACAGAATGGCTTAGGCTGGAAGGGACCACAGAGATCATCTACTCCAACCTCCCTGCCATGGGCAGGGTCACCTCTCGACTAGACTCAGCTGCTCAAGGCCCCATCCAACCTGGCATTCAACATCCCCAGCAAGGAGGCAGCCACAGCCTCCCTGGGCAACCTGTTCCAGAGTCTCACCACCCTTGTACAGAAGAACCTCTTCCTAAGATCCAGTCTAAACCTCCTCTCCCTTGCTTTAAAACCATTGCCCCTTGTCCTGTCACTAGACATGCTTATGAAAAAGTCCCTCTCCAGCCTTCCTGTAGAATCCCTTCAGGTATTGGAAGGCAGCTCTAAGGTCCCCCTGGAGTCTTCTCTTCTCCAGATGGAATAATCAGAACTCCCTCAGCTCCCTCCTCCTCATAGCAGAGGTGTTTCAGCCCTTGGATCATTCTTGTGGCTCTCCTCTCAACTCATTCCAACAGCTGNAGCAAGGAGGCAGCCACAGCCTCCCTGGGCAACCTGTTCCAGAGTCTCACCACCCTTGTACAGAAGAACCTCTTCCTAAGATCCAGTCTAAACCTCCTCTCCCTTGCTTTAAAACCATTGCCCCTTGTCCTGTCACTAGACATGCTTATGAAAAAGTCCCTCTCCAGCCTTCCTGTAGAATCCCTTCAGGTATTGGAAGGCAGCTCTAAGGTCCCCCTGGAGTCTTCTCTTCTCCAGATGGAATAATCAGAACTCCCTCAGCTCCCTCCTCCTCATAGCAGAGGTGTTTCAGCCCTTGGATCATTCTTGTGGCTCTCCTCTCAACTCATTCCAACAGCTGTGTCCTTCTTACAATGGGGACACCAGAACTGGATGCAGTATTCAAGGAGGGGTCTCACAAGAGCAGAGTAAAGGGGAAGAGTATAAATACTAAGGATCTAAACCTGAGACTTTCTACTACCAGAGCACAGGCTGTAACAGGAAGCAAAAGGAAGGACTGATGACTCATGCAGATTATTCATTACTCAGCATCAGACCCACAACAGCTTAGCTGGACACACAACATCTCTATCTTGTGGCCCTCCTCCGGACTCACTCTAAAGGAGCTGAATGATTCTGCTACTTGCTTTCCAGTGTTTTCTGTGGCTGGCTACTACAGAAAGCTGAGCCCACTGACACTACCCATGGTTCTCCAGCTGAACTGGTTTGGGGTCTGTATCTGGGATCACTCAACTGCCCAAAGGTTACTGAGATGAAAGCTGACAGCAAGTTTAGTTCGTGTGTATGCAGACAAGCAGCATAAACCAGCTGCACAACTCAAACCTTACTGAACCCTTTCAAATATATCTCTAAGTGGAAAATTTGCCTGGGTTAGACTCCCTGCACAGGCTGAATTTCACATGATTAGAAAACAATTACCATGACAAACAAGCTGGTGAGGGTCCCACCTGGGTGGGGAGGACAGCACTGGTACTCCCACCATCCCCAGCCAGCAAGAGCTGACTCCAGCAGGGAACAGTGAGCACACTGCACATGACTGGGGCAGAGCTTAAAGCATCCCGAGCCCAGTGCTAAGTTTTGCTCTTTTTATAATGAAAATTTGCCAAGTTTCTCTTTTCACAGCATTTTTGATGTTCCTCATTGCTCTTTCCCTCTGAACTGCCCTTACATGAGGAGAGGGGCAAACCCAGAGCTGTCTGCTAAACCAGCAGCATGACCATGAGCTGAAGGCTACGTTTCTCTCAGTTCTCTTGCAGGCTCTGCAACTAAAAGCACTCCAAATGCTTCCAAACGCCCCACACAGTGGTGTGAGACCATGATGCCAGGGGCAGTGCAGTTTTGCTGGACTGAGATGTTGTACTTTGCTGCCAAGGCAAAAAGATAAGGTGGAACTTACCTACTGGAAAGACTTCTGCCCCCTTCTGTTCTAGTCTGGCACCCTTGTTAGAACAAAGTCCCTCTGCTCAGCCACAGCTACAGGCTCTGCTTCACACATTCCCAGTGGGGCAAACAAACAAAAAGCCCAGACTGCCATTTACTGGTCTTCCAGCAGGGAAGATATCAACTGCTTTTCCACCCTGCCTGCCCCTAGAGCTTCTCAGCTCAGCTTTGCTAAGAAGGAACGAGTGCCAAAATCCTGCCACGGTGAGGGTGGTTTTTAATCTACGAAGAATGGGATGTGGGGTGAAAAAAAAACACAAACCCACCACAAACCAAAAAGGTCAGGGAGAAAAGGAAGGACTGCAAACACCACCTACCACAACTGTTGGGATGGGGATGTGCTCTGAGATCGGGGCAGAAGGGGAAAGGGGTGGACTCAAAAGGAGTTGAAAACAAACAGACGTGACGGGTTCACCGAGATCAGACACCCCAGTGCCCACTTTTACACCCTCTTTGTCTCTGCTGAAAGAGTAAAATCAAATATCCACCTGTGGCAAGTGACTGGCAGCACTGCCTTATACAACTGAGGGATCTTTCTGTTTATCAAAGGCTGAAGAGCTTCCTTTAGCCGGTGGTAATTCCTCTCAAGCTCGCGCTGATACTCCTTCTGGTCCGGGCCGATCAGGCTCTTGTTCTTGCGCAGGGCATCTTCACATCTAGCAAAGAACAGCCTCTGTGAAACCTGGGCACATAAAAAAGAGCCTGCCTGCTACAGGCTTGATAACAACATTCATTCATGACACATAATGTCCTGCTCTAGCTTGTTTTATGGGTAATAAAGGCTCACTTAACACTTGCTGCCTGTGGAGAAAGGAGAGGCTGTCGTATTTCCAACCTCCGTTTCACTTCCCAGTGACAACTCCTTCTTTAGTTTCATTTACTTTCCACTTACCTTTATCCCCTCTGGAGAGAAATTAAAACCTCATCTCCCCACAGCCAAGCTTTAAAAGGTGGACAGATCTACTGCTTTCCACAGGGAAGATTAATAATTAGCAGGCTCAGATGCTCGCAGATTGCATCATGTTGGAAGGGGCCCTTAAAGATCATCTTGTCCAACTCCCACCACAGTCAGCAGAGACACCTCCAACTGGATCAGGCTGCCCAGGACCTCATCAAGTCTGATCTTGAATGTCTCTAAGGATGGGGCCTCAACCACATCTCAAATTTTCATCAGGAACATTTCTACTTGTGAAGAAGTGATTTAACCAAAGGGCATGAAATTAAGTGCACGACAGGCTGGAGAGGTGGGCACAAGCCAACCTCAGGAGGTTCAGCAAGACCAAGTGCAAGGTCCTGCAGCTGGGTTGAGGCAATGCCAAGCACAAATCCAGGCTGGGCCGTGACTGGCTGGAGAGCAGCCCTGAGGAGACTTAGGGGTGCTGGTGGTGGACAAGAAGCTCAGCAGTGTGCACTTGCAGCCCAGAAAGCCAACCAGAGCCTGGGCTGCAGCAGGACAAGTGTGGCCAGCAGGTGGAGGGAGATGATTCTCTCCCCTCTCTGCTGAGACCCCACCTGGAGTACTGCATCCAGTTCTGGAGCCCCTATTACAAAAGGGCTGTGGAGATGCTGGAGTGTGTCCAGAGCAGGGCCAGGAGGATGCTCAGAGGGCTGCATCAGCTCTGCTGTGAGCACAGACTGAAAGAGTTGGGGCTGTGCAGTCTGGAGAAGAGGAGGTTCCCAGGTGACCTTCTTGTGGCCTTCCAGGATCTGGAGGGGGCCTACAAAAAAGCTGGGGAGGGACTTTTTAGGCTCTCAGGGAGTGACAGGACTGGGGGGAATGGAGCAAAGCTGGAGGTGGGGAGATTCAGACTGAACGTGAGAAGGAAGCTGTTGAGCATGAGAGTGGTGAGAGCCTGGAATGGGTTGTCCAGGGAGGTGGTTGAGGCCAGGCTGGATGAGGCTGATCTAGGGCAGGGTGTCCCTGCCCATGGCAGGAGGGTTGGAACTGGCTGATCCTTGTGGTCCCTTCCAACCCTGACTGATTCTGTGATTTTATCCCATACAGAGAAATGCCACTGCCACTCCAGCTGTTTACTTGGAGCATTTATATTTCAGGTTTGCCTTTTCTTTAATTAACTCCTTGGTGCTTGCAGAAGATGCTGGACTGAGACTGCAGCCTGCATTGCTCCAGAGCAGCCAGCATATTTCTGGAGAATTCCGCCAGCAGGCTTTCACTTATGCATGGAGGAATTCACCTCAGAAGAAAATAAGATCTCCTGGCCAGTTCAGAAGTTCCTCCTGACCCTGCCAAGCTGTGAGCTCACTTGTGGCAGCACAGCCAGTTGTGTTTGCAGAAACAGGGATGTCTGTTCACAACTGAGCTGCGATCACCAACTCCTTCCTGAGAAAGAGCAAAGCCAAACGAGTTCAGCCCCTGAAGTCACCGACCAGCAGCACCAAAGAAGCAGGGAACAAACTGGGCAGCTGAGGAACACAGCTGCATGTGGAAACCAGACAGATGGAGGTAGAATGTGAATGCTCCTCCCTCCAGACACCCCCTGTGTTACTGTGCATGCTCCTGCCTGATGTGGTCGCATCTGGCAGGCAGCTTGAAGAGAACACTCCCTACCTTTTTGTGAAGTCTTTGAAACAGAGCCGTAGCTTGTTATGATGCCTGAAGAGCTTTGGGTCGTTGGGTATTTCAGACAAGAACACTTGTGCCACTTCTAATGGTCCCTTTAGGAGCAGAAGAGGGAAAAGGGAGGTTTCTCAGAACCCTCTGCCACCTCCAATCACTGAAGAAACTCACTGCACGTAGGAAGGTTTGTAAAACGCAACAGGAAAGCATCCTGAAGAGCTGCAGCTGGCAAACCTGGCATCCATCGCCAAAGGTGCTGACAACTGCATCTCTCCCAGGCTTTGTGTTTGAGACCAAGCTCTGCTTTTGGAGAGCAGCGTGAGAAAACACATGGATCCCACATTTGTTTTCTCTTAGAAGGGCTCCTGACAGAGTTTGCTCAAGTCTCAACTAAAACAGAGTTTAAACAATGCAGATGGAACCAGGGAAGCGTTTGCCAGCACTGCGAGCTCAACCCAGAACTTGACATTCCAGCTGATTTTCTTTTTCCAGCTTGTCCATTAGTTAAAGCTTTACTTCTACTCTCTCAGATTTTCCTCAGTTTTCTTCCACCCATTAGCTTTGCTTTCCATTTTGTTCAAAACCCACAGAAGAACACAATCCCACGCAGCAGAGCCTGGCTAATCAAAGGGAAAGCACTGAAACGCCTAAGGAGGAGAAGCAGGCAGAAACAACAGCGAGCACCAGGAAGGAGCAGGTTCTGAGAGAGGGATGTCTCTTCTCAGACCCTTTCCAGCCCTCAACCGTGTTTTCAGGACTCCTATTCAAATGGCCAAGTCACTGAGAGCTGCTGGTCTAGAGCTACCAGTGCCCTTAAACACATCCCAGAGATTGAACTGGTTAAAACAAGCCAGGATAACTGAGAAGTAAAGCCCAAGGCTGAGCACTGACACATCCTACCCCAGGGTCTCCAACTCAGACAGCGATCCTCACCTGATTTACTGTGGTACCTACTGATCCTTGCAGCACCATTTGCAGCATCTTTGGGTCCGCAGGGTCTTGGTGGGTTGCAAAAGCCAATTCCTGTGTTTTCTTCTGCATGTCCTCTATAGCAACTTCGATGGGAGTCAAAATGATCTAAGCAAGCAGCCAGAAGAGAGGACATTTAGAACCACTGAATTGTTTTGGTTGGGAAAGACCTTTAAGATCATCAGGTTCAACCACGTACTGAGACTGCCAAGCGGGTACAGACTTTCAGAAACCCTAAAGTCACTCTGCACTTTTGGTGGTGGACACCAACAGGACAGTCTGGACAGAAGCTCATTGTCTCAGTCTTGGTTTAGCAACACCAAAAGAAGTTTGATTTTTAAATCTATGTACTCAAGAACTTTCTGAGACTGCTTCTGAGCAGGCAGACGCATGGCCTCTACAGTGACTGCAACCTACTGCCCAAGCTTCCAGCATTAGGTCAGTGCTTAAGCAGTTTTGTGTCCCAGTATCTAATCATTTCCTGCCTACCCTTGAAAAATAAACACAGTTACAAGATAAATCTGTAAAGACTCAGGACCACACTGGTCTGGGGCCTCCCTGGGCAGCCTGTTCTAGTTCTGAAGAACGTCTTCCTAAAATCCACTCTAAATCTACTCTCCCTCAGCTTCAAACCATTCCTCCTTGTTCTACTGCTAGACACCCTTATGAAAACTCCTTCTCCAGCCCTCCTGTAGGATCCCTTCAGGTACTGGAAGACAGCTCTAAGGTCCCCATGAAGTCTTCTCTAGGCTGTGTAACTAATCCTTCTGCTTCTAACTCACCCTGGCTGATCCTCCAAACTCACCTTACACGTAAGGCAGACTCTGGGATAAGATAGAGAGGTGGAAAGAAGGTGGAAGGGTGGCTGGGAACCCCTCCTGGGGACTGTGATTTTTGGGGGGGCAGTTGTGTTTCTGTATTAACTTGTATATAGCTGTATATATTGTAACTATCTGCTTGTACCTTGTGCTAAGCTGTGAGTAGAAAGCTTCATTCCTTAGCTTCCAGCCCGGCTGAGTCTAGCCTGGGTGATAAGAGTGGGAGAGGAGGGGGGCAGGTAACTCCCAAACCATCACAAGGGCGCTCCCCTTCGAGCCAAGGGAGCATCCTCCTCACCTCTTCCTTGTGGATGACGTTGATCCTGGTTTTGATGTAGGGGAAGGCGTGGGAGGTGGTGAGGATGGTTTTGCGCTTGAACTGCTCGTGCAGCTCGCCGTGCGCGCGGCCGTCCAGCGTGAAGGGCGTGCAGTACATGAAGCGCCGCAGGTTGTAGTTCTTGTCGAAGTAAGTGATCCTGTCCTTCATCTCGTACGTGTCGAAGTAAGGCTCCACGTAGGTGATCTGGATGTAAGCCTGCGGGAGGGACCCCAGGAGGGCACGGTGAGGGACAGGGCCAGAAGAGGAGCGCTGGCACTTGGAGCTGTGCGCTGACTCAGCTTGCCCCCTTGCCTCACTGGACGTGAGGAGGAAGTTGTTCGGCATGAGAGTGGTGAGAGCCTGGAATGGGTTGCCCAGGGAGGTGGTTGAGGTCCCATCCCTGGAGGTGTTTAAGGCCAGGCTGGATGAGGCTGTGGCCAGCCTGATCTAGGGTAGGGTGTCCCTGCCCATGGCAGAGCAGCTGGAACTGGCTGATCCTTGTGGTCACTTCCAACCCTGACTGACTCTATGAAGTCATCTCTAGGAGAACTAGGACTGGTTCTTGCTTTTGCTCAGAAAGATCACACTCATGTTGACAGGGACTGAGGGTGTTGCTAGCTGCTCAGCAGTTCCTGGACTGGATAGAATACACAGAATGGTTTAGGTTGGAGGGGAGCTCAAGGATCATCCAGTTCTAACCCCCTGCCATAGGCAGGGACACCTCCCACTAGAACAGGTTGCTCAAGGCCTCATCCAACCAGGCTTTGGACACCTCCAGGGAGATTGTGGAGCACAGAATCACCCAATGTGATCTTTGACTCACCAGGTCAGGGAATGAAATGGCTAACTGTGCATTCTTTGCTGGGACTATTTGTTCCCAATTCTCATCCCAAGCAGTCCTAATACATGGATTTCACTCCCAGATTGGTGAAATTCAGGGCAGGATTTGTCCCATTACATTTGCATACATTCAGGACCTGTTCTACCTCTAAGCCTGTCCTTGTGTTCTTACCTTGTTAGGATCTAGTTTACACTTGTCCACAGGGTTTGAGTCCTTTATCACCTCCAGCACATCTTCACCAAACCGTTCTCCATAAAATCCCTACAATTGAGAGCAAAGGCACTGAAAACAGACATCAAAAGCAGCCAGGAGAGGTGGGGGTTGCAGAGACAAAGGCACATTAAGGGAGGGTGATGCTCCACATGCCTGCAACAGTAGCTGTGCTGGAGCTGAATGCGATCTGCTGAACCTAGGAGAATTAAATCAGCCACATTCCAGAGGCCACAGGAAACAACAAGCCTGATGCCCTGCAAGGCAGGAGAACTCGAGAGCCTTCCAACTGCCCGCACACACTGCGCGGCTCTGAACAAGCCTTTTGAGCTCAGTGTGCGGCTGCGAGCTCAGCTGAACGCTGGGGTCAATATGGGATCTGCTGGCAAGCAGGAGCTCCATCAGAGCGTGCCTTTGCTGGACCCTGGGCTCTGTTTCAGCGCTTAAAGCTCAAAGAACGCCGCTGCTTTCAGCGCAATGTGACACAGCTGAGCCGCTGGCAGCAGCAAGGTGACATCGGATCCCCTCCAGCACACACAACAGGGCCAGGGCTGCCCTCTGGCCCCACCAACGGCCAGCATGGCACGGCCTAGAGATAAGTGCCCTTCCTCTCCAACTGAGCATGGCCTCCTCTTCTGCACAGTGCTTACTGGGAAGAGTCTCTGACTCACTCTATCCCCAAGACTGCGATAGGACATTGAACAGAATAGAATCAACCAGGTTGGAAGAGACCTCCAAGATCATCCAGTCCAACCTAGCACCCAGCCCTGGCCAATCAACCAGACCATGGCACTAAGTGCCTCAGCCAGGCTCTTCTTCAACACCTCCAGGGACGGTGACTCCACCACCTCCCTGGGCAGCCCATTCCAATGCCAATCACTCTCTCTGCCAACAACTTCCTCCTAACATCCAGCCTAGAC
>WAAF01019128.1:0-61200 GCA_013400475.1 Tricholaema leucomelas | reverse complement strand
GGCTGCTCTCAGCCACTCTGTGCCCAGCCTGTAGTGCTGCTTGGGGCTGTTGTGGCCAAAGTGTAGAATCCTGCACTTGGCCTTGTTCAATCTCATCCCATTGGCCTCTGCCCACCCATCCAGCCTGTCAGGATCCCTCTGCAGGGCTCTCCTACCCTCCTACACAATGTCTAGACACAGGTTAGTTGGCACAAACCCAGGCCACAGTAACCATTTGTGTGGTTACCATGATCACTGTGTGGTACCTGGAGCTGCACCCAAACCCCAGTTTGATTAGAGTTGTCTTTCTTTGTTCGTGGCTGAAACAAACTTCAGAGCTGTGATGTCCTCAAAATTTCAGAGCCCACATAATCCACTCTCACTTTCAGACCTCAGGGGCTCTGGAGTTCAGCCACCTTAGAGGGCACAATCTCTGCATGAGAGGAACATGATGTGAAGGGCACAGAATGACAGGGAAAAGCAATACTTTCTGAAAGTAAGATCCTGAAATGCAGCTCAGCCTTTTGTCAAGGCCAGGTCACCCCATGGACACCAGCCAGCTGAAGAGACATGGAAGCACAGTATGATAGGCCATGAACTCTCAAATGATCACAGCAGATCTGCAGCTCTTGCTGCAAGATCAGGGAAAACCTGTGAGACTCCTCCCTCTGCATTCCTCCTGCCTCCCTGCCTCTTGCAGAGGTGGCACTGGCAAGAGGACAGGAGACATCAGGCCCAGCCCTGGGTCACTGCATGGGGTTCTGCAAACCACTTAGTCAAGTGACTGTTTCTCTTCCACAGGCAGAGGGCTGGTTTTGCACAACAATTACCATCACTTTGGCTATTAAGGCAGCACAACTCTTCAGCAACTGATGACACTGCTCAGGCCACACCTTGAGTGCTGTGTCCAGTTCTGGGCTCCTCAATTCAAGAGAAATGTTAAGGTGCTGGAACATGTCCAGAGAAGGGCAACAAAGCTGGTGAGTGGCCTGGAGCACAGCCCTGTGAGGAGAGGCTGAGGGAGCTGGGGGTGTGCAGCCTGCAGAAGAGAAGGCTCAGGGGTGACCTCACTGCTGTCTACAACTACCTGAAGGGAGGCTGTAGCCAGGTGGGGTTGGTCTCTTCTGCCAGGCACCCAGCAATAGAACAAGGGGACACAGTCTCAAGTTGTGCCAGGGAAGGTCTAGGCTGGATGTTAGGAGGAAGTTGCTGGCAGAGAGAGTGATTGGCATTGGAATGGGCTGCCCAGGGAGGTGGTGGAGTCGCCGTCCCTGGGGGTGCTCAAGAAAAGACTGGATGAGGCACTTAGTGCCATGGTCTGGTTGATTGGACAGGGCTGGGTGCTAGGTTGGACTGGATATGATCTTGAAGGTCTCTTCCAACCTGGTTGATTCTATGAAACTAGTTGAACTGTGACTCACAGACAGCTTGAGGTCAGCCACAAGCATCTCACCTCCAGCCTGTGGGAAATCTCAGCTAACTTTGTTATTGCAGGCTCCTTGTAAACAAACTCTTGCTCATCCAGGTCTCCAAACTTAGTTCCATAAAAACCAACTCGGAAGTAGGTACCAAACATCCTCTTTCCATCCTAAGTTTGGAGAAACAAGAGGTTATTTCAGTGTGGAGATATGCATACCCCCAAGCATGGCTGCAGGCAGGCTCCTCAATGTAGGCAAATCGAAAATGAAATTAAAATACAAGGGAAAAAAATAGAGAAGAAAGAAAGAAAGGAAAGAAAGAAAGGAAAAAACACCTGGAATTCAGCATGAATGTATTTAGCAGCAAACACCACCATGAAATTATAAACTCACATGGAATTATATGGATCAGTTACGAGCATTAGCCCAACCCTGCAATGGCCTTTCCCAGCCCAGGAGGAGCCTGGGAGTGTGGGATGTCTCTGAGGAACAGTCAAAAGCAAGTCCCTTTGTTTGGGTAATTATTTCAGGCTCTCCAGACCCTGTGCAGACATCCCTTAGCCTGGTCCACAGCCTGTAGGCACAGGCAGGGTGAGGTCCAGCTGCTGGCAGGGCTGACATTGCACACAGACACCCCTGAAAACTACCCACACCAGAGCCCCCATACCCCACTCTCAACTAGTTGCAGGATTGGGCCAAAGTCAGTGTCCAGCTCACTCACACACACACACAAGTGCTTTTTAAAGAGCATGTCAACTGGAAGGTGTTATGTTCTCTTCTAGTAGCTAATGTCTAGTGCAAAGGGCCAAAGTCACTCCTGGTGAAAGCAGATGCAAGCCACTCTATCATGTACCTGCTTCCATTTCAGCCAGTGGTGAATTTGGCCCAGAGATGCAACAGAAGTAGAGAAACAAGAAAGAGTTTAGGGGGGAAAAGTAACAGCAACGAAACAACTGCTTTAAGAGAAAGAGAGAGGAGGAAAAAAGAAGTGCTTAAAAAACCCAAAATGGCACTTTTGGTTTTGTTAAAACAACTCACACTGCATGCACAAACCAGAAATGCCTCTCAGCAAGAAGCTCTGAATGTTCACCTTTACTCTCCTGAGAAAGCCTGATGTAGTTTAGAACGCTCAGTGCCTCTGAACCTGGACTACTCTTTGGTTTCAAACAGCACTTACAGATGTCCTATCTGCTCTGCACCTTGCATGGCCTGCTCTGCACCTTGCATGGCAGTTTTGCCATGGCAAAACTGATCTCTTGAGGTGCTGCTGAACATGATCTATGGAAGGCAGAGAGGAGAAACAAGCCATACTAAAGAAAAAAATCCCTCAGGCAAACCTCAGCCTGGAAAAGGCACTGGCATGTGTTCTCCTGGCCTGGAGGAACCTCTGGGATGCCATGCCAGAGTTGCCCAGGTGTGGCTGGGCTCCTCTCACTCAAGGCATGGTGTTGTCCCTTTGTGGGGTGAGGACTGATGCTCACCCCAAGCACCTTCAGGAGGTCAAAGCTCACTGATGCCCATCTCTGAAGTGGAAGTGAAGCCTGACGTGACCACAGCCAGCAGCAGTCTTGCTTAACAGACACAGGCCACATCTAGGCTTTGCTATGGGACGTGGAGAGCTCTGCTCTGGCAGGAGTGTACAGACACAAGCACCAGTTTTAGAGCAAGCAGTTGCACCAAGAGTTGCCCAGATGCTTTGTGTGGTGTGGGCAGCAACTTGGAGCCATGCTCCAGCCTGTCTCTTCTGAGCATCCATCTCTTCTCCAGGGAGGATTTTTATCCAGCTCCACCTGCCAGCAGGGACTACAGGGATTCATTACAGCTATCCTCAGAAGCACCTCCCAGGGTGCATCCTCCAGCTCTAAAGCTATTACTGTTTTATTAGGACCATCTGGGACAACATCTGGGAGCTATTTCCCTGGACTTTTTCTCTGAATCCATACAGAAATGAGCAGCCTACTGAACCCTTAAATATTCACCTCTACAGCTTCAAACCCAGCACTTTGGAATGTTCCCCATGCTAAAATCCTGCAATGCCCAGCACTTCCAGCTTCACAGAATCCCAACAGGGTAATGGTTAGAAGGGACCTCTGGAGATCATCCAGTCTAAGCCTCCTGCTAAAGCAGGGTCAGCCATGGCAGGTTGCCTGGGATAACAATGCCAGGTGGGTTTGGAATCTCTCCAGAGTAGGAGACTCCTCAGGGCAGCCTGATACAGTGTCTGTCACCCTCAAGATTTCTTTCCTGTGCTGTTTTCTTCAATTCAGTCTCAATGTTACAGGCAGAAGACTGTGACTCCAGGACTCCTTTCTCAAACTTCTTCCCCAGCTAGCATCGTCATGTCTGGCTGAAGAGAAACTGCCATGTAAAGCAGCTCCCCAAAGCTCACATGGAGCCTGGGCATACTCCACATGGAAGCTGGTGAGCTCCTGCTCCAACCCATGGACACAAGGCAGGTACCAGTGGGTGCTTTTGGCTTTTTCCTACCTACTTGGAGAGTGATTTCCAGGGTTTGAAGCATTCCCAGGACCTGGTTCCTGGAGGTGTTTAAAAGACATGTGGATGAGGTGCTCAGAGGCTAACAGTTGTGTAGAAGGAGCTGTTAGATTATGGTTGGACCCAAGGACCTTTAGGTCTTTTCCAACCAAGCGATTCCATGACTCTACAGAGTCATGCAGACCAGGCACACTGGCTTTTCCTTGTAAAGCCCTGCTGGAACTCAGTTATCCTAAGGATGCCAGGGAGAAGAGCTAGCAGGGAGGAAGACTGGCTGGCCCCTAATGTGAGAGAAGCATCTGCCTGCAAAACCCTGCACCCATTGGCCATGAAACACATGCGACTCGTGTTGAGGGAGCTCTGCCTGGAAGCAGCCCTTAGTAAAAGGACCTGGGGGTCTGGGGTGATGAAAAGCTCAATATGAGCTGGCAGTGTGAGTGCAGCCCAGACAGCAACTGTGTGCTGGGCTGCAGCAAGAGCAGTGTGGGCAGCAGGGCAAGGGAGGGGATTCTGCCCCTTGGCTCTGATCTCCTGAGATCCCACCTGGAGTCCTGTGTACAGTTCTGGAGCCCTCAACACAAGAAGGACATGGAACTGTTAGAGTGAGTCCAGAGGAGGGCCACGAAGATGCTCAGAAGGATGCAGCAGCTCTCCTGTGAGAACAGACTGAAAGAGTTGAGGCTCTGCAGTCTGGAGAAGAAAAGGCTTCCAGAAAACCTTATAGTGGCCTTCCAGTATCTGAAGTGAGCCTACAGGAAGGCTGGGGAGGGACTATTGACAAGGTCTTGTAATGACAGGACAAGGAGGAACGGGTTTAAACTGGCAGAGGAGAGATTCAAACTAGTTAGGAAAGGGTTCTTTACAGTGAGGGTGGCGAGACACTGGTACAGGTTGTCCAGGGAGGTTGTGGAGCACAGAAACACTGAGACAGGTTGCCCCAGAGGGTGGCAAGACACTGGCACAGGTTGCCCAGGGAGGTTGTGGAGCACAGAATCACCCAATGTGATCAGAGATCACACTGAGTGATTCTGTGCTCCACAACCTCCCTGGAGATATTCAAGGCCAGGCTTGATGAGGCCTTGAGCAACCTGCTCAAGTGGGAGGTGTCCCTGCCTATGGCAAGGGCTTGGAACTGGCTGAGCTTTGAGGTCCCATCCAACCCAAACCATTCTATGATTCTATGACTCTAGGTGCACCTCACATAGATATTCAGTAGCTGCCAGTTCCCTGGCATTAGGAGAATTCAGTTCCATACCTGGCATGTAGAATGTGGGATGGTTTTGCACTAAGATCTTTGGAATTCAGCCAATAACAGGAGTCTTATTTTATCACAACCGAGAAGACAAAACTATTAACTCACAAATACTCCATGGAACTGTTTCTGAAAAGAGCTAAAAAAGTGCAGATATGAGGGGAGAAATTATTAAAAGCATTTGGTCTCCTATTATTTTAATGAAAAAATAATAGGTCTTTGGGAGGAGAAGAGAATGAAGGTGAACACTGAAGAGCCGCTACAGAACTGGCAGAGCAGATCACAGCCACCATGATGATGAAGGTTCATGATTTGTTATTATGCATGGTAAACACCTTTCAACGTTGCTGGCAGTAAAGTTGTAGGGTTATCTCTTGCACCCACACAAAAAGCTTTGCCAACAGGATAGGAAGGAACCAGATGTGAGCTATCTGCTTTTTTTTTCCCCGCCAAGACCAGCAGAGCAGCAGCTGCCTGAAGAAGGCAGGAATAAAAGCATCTCCTCCACACACACACGCTGCATGGAATGCAAACTCCAGCTATTTTTACCACTGGCCACTGTTCTTTTCTTGCTCAGTTTTAACCCTGAGGTCCTCTGCAGTGTTGCCAACTATAACAAGCCTCCCAGTGTTGATACATTTTTAAGGTATCAACTCCTAGAGCCCTGCTATTCGGTGGCAAACTCACCCTGTGCTGTTTTAAAAAAGCATTTTGGAATCAAAACATGAAAAGCTTTTTTTTTTTTCCCCTGACAACTTTCCTAACTGGAAAGCAAGCAAAAAAGGAATTCATTCAGCATCTATCCAATGAATAACTCCAACATTTATTCAATGAACAAAAAAAAAAAAACCCAAAACACCACTTGGTATGTTCAAGCAGATCTCAGAAACGTTGTGGTGCCAGATTTGGGATACTTTAGCTCTTATAGTTGGCAATACTACATTCCTTGTGACCTGAAGGAGAGGTCCTGATGTTGGCATAGCTCTTTGGTAGAGTGCAACTTGGAGGGGAGGGTTCCACAGCATAAAACAAGAAGGGGAAGGGGAAGGGGTGGGGAGGGGGAAGAGAAAGAGGAAAAAAAACACCAAAATTCCACAAGTAGGAACTTACCACAACAGACAATAGTAAGAGTGGGGAGGAGGGTCAGCAACCAGGGGCGATAGAGGAGAAAACAGAAAGTATTTAATTAGGGAAATTCCAAACAACAAACAAGCAGCAAATTGGCAGCAAATAAACTTTAAAATTAAAAAGGGTGAGCATCAATTAAGGTATTTAAAATTGGGGAGGGGGTTGGGTGGAAGGGCAAAACATGCAACAATCTGAAAGCTACAAAGCACAAAGATCAGAAGAAGTGTGGCAATGAAGGAGCACGATGACAGAGGAGAACTGGAACCATGGGTGCCTCTTTACCATGCAGTAAAACATGACTGGGTGATGTTAGAATCATAACCAATGACAAGATTTTCTTCAGGGGTCGATTTAGGGGCAGACTAATCAAAGTAGATGCTCATAGGCCTTTCAGATGTGTTGGCTACTGAACAGGTATCGTTTTCACCCTGATGAGGTGCACTCTGCATTGCTGTTTGCTGCCTCATCTGCAGGGACTTCTCTTAAGAACAAGCAAACGATTTAGAGGGCCAGCCCTTAAGTGTCAAGGGTTATTCTTAAGCTACTGAATTTCATTTCTTGCTAGGCTGGAAGTAAAACTGATATTCAGGCATCATCAGCCCATATTACTTGTGTCACACTATGGAGAACAACTTTGTTCTTGGTCCCAGTTTGGGAAGTGTGGGCTTAAATGCTCTTCTGTGGTGGGAACCTGGAGTGAAATGGTCCCTGCTGAGTTGCCTGGTTGAGAGAAAAGCAGAGATTAAACTGGACAGCTGGAGCCTAAACAAAGAATGTAACATCCTATCACAAAACATCTGAAGTGTTTTCTGAGACTTCTCCACGCTCAAGTGCCCACTCTGTCACCTGGGCTAGGGCCTGAGTTAGCAAACTCACTGTGCTGTGCCCATTTATAATCCAAACATCTGGTTCCCATGGTGGACATTGTAGAAACGAGAGCAAAGAACCTCCACAAAACTGAAAGCTGCAAAAATGGCTCCAGTTGGCACAACTGAGCTGTTTCACTGCCAGCTGAACAGCTGGGTCACAAACCGACTGCTCTGGAACGGACAGAAGGAAGCAGCCTGGCCTCTCAGCCGCGGTCTGCACCTGCAGCAAACCAGGGCTGTGGTTCAGCACCTCTGAGCATGATCACTTAAATCGACCCCTGTGGGTGGGGTGAAAATATGGTATGAGGAGATGATGATAATTCTGTGTCAATGTTGATGAAAAGAAACATAAACGAATTGTCAAAACAAACCAGTGATGGTACAGTGGCTCATTCACCAAAGAACCTCATTAGTGGCACACATCAGCATCCATGCACTACCTACAGCTTCTTGTGAAGTCTCTTTTCCTGCTACAACCACGATGGGGTTTTATTGGTGTTTCTTTGGTTAATGGATTGTTTGAACAGCAGACAGCAACAGAAATACCCACAGCTAGCACATGTGGGCTAAGCGTTGGCGTGAGTCGTCTGAGAACTCTATTAGTGTTCTTTGCTAGCTAAAATGGAGTTACCTACCTCCCAGCCAGTACTCTGTGTAACAAAAACCAAACAAACAAAAAAAAAAGGTTTCAAAGGCCCAAACGTGACCATCAGTGTAAGGTATCATCAACTTGAAATGCTTTCAATGATTTACAAGTCATCATGCATTCAAAACAGCCTTCTCTAGCCCCGAAGGACACTCAAGGACTGTCCTCCATTGGCTCATTTCATGCCAGAACACAGAGAACACCACCAGACCCTCAGCTGGACCCTAGGAAATCGAAGCACTCATCAGCATTTACCAAGCAGCTGATGGCAGCCTAAGGCTAACTACACCCACATACAAACCATGTACCCAGCAGATTGGGGTGGGAGGCTTAGAGTAGCACTGGCCTGTACTGGAGGAAGGCCTGATGAGCCCTTGCCTTGACAGAAAGGCACAAACCCAACAGACCCTGTCTGCTTCTTGAGACTTGCCAAGTGCTTCTCACCTCCTGCTTAGCTGAGGTCTGCTGAGCTTTGAAGATTTCTGCTGTCTCATCAAATGCACAGCACCCGAGCTGACAGGCTTTGTGCACAGTGCCCATGCAGACAGGGTCTGTGCCCAGCGCCCGAGCTGACAGGCTTTGTGCACAGTGCCCATGCAGACAGGGTCTGTGCCCAGTGCCCGAGCTGACAGGCTTTGTGCACAGTGCCCATGCAGACAGGGTCTGTGCCCAGTGCCCGAGCTGACAGGCTTTGTGCACAGTGCCCATGCAGACAGGGTCTGTGCCCAGTGCCCGAGCAGACAGGCTTTGTGCACAGCACCTGTGCGGACAGGGTCTGTGCCCAGTGCCCGAGCAGACAGGATTTGTGCACAGCACCGGAGCTGACAGGTTTTGTGCACCACCTAAGTTTAGAAAGGTTCCTTCAATAACTTATCCACCACACAAACTAAACCCCATCATTTCTGAACGTTACCTACCAGGATAAAGGCAAGATACAGTGGTTTGTTTTTTAACCCAGCATGCAAAACCCAGTTTAAAACAACATCTGAAAAGGATAGACTTGACTGGAAATTTTAACCCTTGGATACTTCCGAAGTTACAATGAAACTTGGAAGGTGGTCCCAAGTTTCTCATGTTAAGTGCTCAGAGAGAAAATCCTGTTAGTGACCAATTGGCAGTTCCTGTGCAACCTGATTTAAAAGGTTTATCCTTAAGGGGAACTTTGATTTGCTCAGCATTGGAAGTTTCTTCACAATCCACACTGCAGCTGAAAATTTGAGTCATTACCTGGTGAACGATCTTGCTGAACGCTTCTTGGAGTTTACCATGAATAGTAGATAGCTTCTTGGCATCTCTGTTAGCTTCATGAATAGGAATAAGGACTTTGTAAACCTCATTAACGGCTTCGTACATGCCAGCCTACAAAAAACGAGGTCCATCAGATTGCTCCATCAATTCAACACCAGGAGTTAAGACAGATTAACAGCATTTCAACTACGACACTGCAAAAGAAAGAGGTGGCTTAGATACCACTCTGATGGAATCAGCATTTTCCTCTTACACATGGAGGGAATAAAATCCTCAGTTAGCCTTGAAATTAGAGCCTACTGCAGTACACATTGCTACCAGTAAATAACATTATCAACAGAATTACAACCGGGAGATTCTGGATGACAAAACTGAGCTACTTTGGATGCCAAAACTGGGCTACTTGGGATGACAAGATTTTGGATGCCAAAACT
This sequence comes from Tricholaema leucomelas, assembly GCA_013400475.1. Classification (NCBI taxonomy): domain Eukaryota; kingdom Metazoa; phylum Chordata; class Aves; order Piciformes; family Lybiidae; genus Tricholaema lacrymosa; species Tricholaema leucomelas. The sequence continues at coordinate 51,730 of WAAF01019128.1, read as the reverse complement.
GGGCTACTCTGGATGACAAGATTTTGGATGCCAAAACTGGGCTACTCTGGATGACAAGATTTTGGATGCCAAAACTGGGCTACTTGGGATGACAAGACTTTGAATGACAAACCTGGGTACTTTGGATGACAAAACTGGGGGCTACTTTGGATGACAAGACTTTGGATGCCAAAACTGGGCTACTTTGGATGGCAAAACTGGGCTACCTTGGATGGCAAGATTTTGGATGGCAAAACTGGGCTATTTTGGATGGCAAGACTTTGGATGCCAAAACTGGGCTACTTTGGATGACAAAACTGGGTTACCTTGGATAGTAAGATTTTGGATGCCAAAACTGGGCTACTTTGGATGACAAAACTGAGCTACTCTGGATGACAAGATTTTGGATGACAAAACTGGGTTACTCTGGATGCCAAAACTGGGCTACTTTGGATGACAAGATTTTGGATGCCAAAACTGGGCTACTTGGGATGACAAGATTTTGAATGACAAACCTGGGCTACTTGGGATGACAAGACTTTGAATGACAAACCTGGGTACTTTGGATGACAAAACTGGGGGCTACTTTGGATGCCAAAACTGGGCTACTTTGGATGACAAGACTTTGGATGCCAAAACTGGGCTACTTTGGATGACAAGATTTGGATGCCAAAACTGGGCTGCTCTGGATGACAAGATTTTGGATGCCAAAACTGGGCTACTTTGGATGGCAAGATTTGGATGCCAAAACTGGGCTACTTTGGATGACAAGATTTGGATGCCAAAACTGGGCTGCTCTGGATGACAAGATTTTGGATGCCAAAACTGGGCTACTTTGGATGGCAAGATTTGGATGCCAAAACTGGGCTACTTTGGATGACAAGATTTTGGATGCCAAAACTGGGCTACTTTGGATGGCAAAAGCACAAAGGCACAATAAGCTAAACAGGATCCCAACCAAATCTATGGGAATTATATCTGGAAGCTGAAGTGCACAGTACAGCTCATTCCAGTCAGTGTGTTTCCAACCTGAGTGACTTCTGGATTCCCTTTTGGCACTTCATGAGATGGTGTTTGTGAGGTTTCCCTAGGACAGAGGGGATCCAACTCATTTTAGGCAGAGTCTGCACTGCATCGCTTAGTCAGCCCTCAAGGTGTTCTTGGTCTTTGCTCTGGAGTTACTGCTGCTTTGTACTCAATTAAACCCACTGAATAATACTTCCTGTTGTGTCATGGGGAATAATTCCCTTGGTTGCTAATGGACACACTCCTAGCTGCTCACACACAGCTCTCAGCCCACCCTTTTTGACGAGGAGGAAAAGTATTTCCTCCTTCCTTGACTACTGTGAACTCTCAGGTGTGCAGAGCTAAAGTGAAAGACACCAGAAACACACAAAGGCCTCTGGATCCCAGCTCCTGTTCTCTGCCCACTTTACTCCAGAAGGCACACTGGGCTGACTTGAACAATTAAAACTTCAACCACTCCATGCAAATAAAGTGGTTACAGCAGAGTTATGTCACAGAGAAAACATTTTCCTTCATACTGCCCAGCAGCATAAGGTTACTGAAGAAGATAAAGAGAGAAATTAAAGTCTTCTACCATGGAGAAAGATGCTGCAGCCTGTTCCAGCAGTCCCACCAGACCAGCTTCTGTGAAATACTTTCCAGAGCAGATACCTTCTTCATCTGGTGATACAACATCATCAGAAACTGCTGACTCTTCCAAAACATTGGAAGATATGTTCTAAGGAGATATAAGGTAGACAAAATATTTTTAGTCAGTTTAAAAACCATTCAGTACTTTCACAGAATCATAGAATCAGTCAGGGTTGGAAAGAGACCACAAGGATCAGCCAGTTCCAACCCCCCTGCCATGCTCAGGGACATCCTACCCTAGAGCAGGCAGGCCACAGCCTCATTCAGCCTGGCCTTAAACACCTCCAGGAATGGGGCCTCAACCACCTCCCTGGGCAACCCATTTCAGGCTCTTACCACTCTCATGCTCAACAACTTCCTCCTCACATCCACTCTGAATCTCCCCACCTCCAGCTTTGCTCCATTCCCCCCAGTCCTGTCACTCCCTGAGTAGTTTGAGATCCAGCTGATCTTCAAACAAATGCTCTTTCCTTTCAAGAGGCAGCTTCCATGTGCCTTTCATTTAACATCCTTCTGAACAAGCAGGGTACTTCAGCACATGGTTAAGCTACACATTCAAAACGAAGCATGTGCTGGTTTGCTCTGCTCAGTGTTGCCCTGCTTGCTGTTACCAGTCACAGGAATCACTTTCATCAACTGCACCCACTGCAGACTGGCTGCAGCTAGGAGGCTGAAACCCCATGACTGACATGGAGAAATAAAAAGAACTGGATTCATTCAGCCAGAGGCAAAGACTCAGGGGAAACCAAGATAGTCTTCAAGCATGTTCAGAAGTTGCTGTAGCGCAGAGTGAGCATGCAGGCACAGTAACACCTGCCACATGAGGTACTCTCTAGCTCAGCAGCAGATGACAACACTCCATAAGACACTAGAAGGTCATTCCTACCTGAAATGTAACACACCCCACAGGGAGGTATTTTCGGTCTTCCAGCATGCTTAGGTATTCAGCCACCAAGGCAGCAGAGTGGACCAGGCACTGGGCTGACTCAGCATGGTTGCTCCTCTCAGAGTGCTTTCCAGCCATGTTCTGCAGCCACGTCAGGCGCAGGTCAGGGGAGTTCTGATAGCCCTTTGCAATCCTGGTTGAAAAGAAAACCTCTGTGATCAGTATTTAAGTTACTTCTGCTTCAGTGACAACCACCTTCATTGCTGGGATATCTAGAAATACAGGAGGTAAGAACCCATAGGAAAGGAAAGTTACCCTAACTTTGTAGATACCTGAACCAGACAAGCAACTGCAGCTACCCCTTGATGGCAGAATGCTTTAATGGGTGACTGTTGAACCTCTTTGCCAAAGCTCCTATTTCATCTGGAGACTGGTATTAGCCAAAGGTGTTGGACAATCAGAGCAGACCTCTCTGGCTGCTTATGACAAAAACCTCTGCTGCTTTCCAAGAAGCCTTCAGGACCATTTGTGCAGACAGCACCATGCAGCTTGGTATCTGGAATCTTAACCTGGCTCTGGAATATCTTTTGCATATGGATACTGTGATAAGTACCACCACCAAAAAGGATTTTGTGCAAGCAGATCCTGGAAGATCCTTAAGTTTTCCCTGATGCAAGCACGTAGAATTCTTTGCTTGTGTGGAGGATGAGATTGTCACAAACTGTTGGGGAATGGAAACTATTTTCATCCAAGTTAAGCTACATAAAATACCAAACAAAACCTATCAACACTACTTTCAAACACAACAGACAGGTACATACGGGTCCAGGAGCACCGAGACCTGAGACTGCTCCAGAAACAAGCTTGAATGTGCAACATTCCAGCCCCAAACCAACCAGTTTGCAGGTGGAATGTGAAGATTAAGTTTAAAATAAAGTAATTGCTAATGAAAAATTAGGAACCACAACACAGCAAGACAATACCACCTGCTCAATGCAGTGGGTACCAAGCTGTGTTCAAACACTACATGAAGCACTGACATCTACTGTCCCTATAGTGCAACGGTTAGAAACTCTACCTGTACATCAGGTCAATCAGCATCTCTGGATCTTCCTGATGCTCCTTCATTTTGACTGTGTCAGAGAGGATCATATGGAGGTTGAACACAAGATCCTGGACCTGTAAAGAACATGCTGCTGTAATGAACCGGCAATGGGAACTGAGCTACACACTGCGACATTAGAATCGTAGAATCAACCAGGTTGGAAGACACCTGCAAGCTCATCCAGCCCAACCTAGCACCCAGCCCTGGCCAATCAACAGGACCATGGCACTAAGTGCCTCAGCCAGGCTTTTCTTCAACAACTCCAGGGACGGCGACTCCACCACCTCCCTGGGCAGCCCATTCCAATGCCAATCACTCTCTCTAGCAACAACTTCCTCCTAACATCCAGCCTAGACCTTCCCTGGTACAACTGTGTCCCTCGTTCTGTTGCTGGTTGCCTGGGAGAAGNCTGCTGCCTCATTTTCAGCTACTCTCTCCCAGTACCCCCAGCTCCCTCTCTGCCTGGCTGCTCTCAGCCGCTCTGTCCCCAGCCTGTAGTGCTGCTTGGGGCTGTTGTGGCCAAAGTGTAGAATCCTGCACTTGGCCTTGTTCAATCTCATCCCATTGGCCTCTGCCCACCCATCCAGCCTGGCAAGGTTCCTCTGCAGGGCTCTCCTACCCTCCAACAGCTCCACACCTGCTCCTAGCTTGGTGTCATCTGCAAACTTACTGATGCTGGATACAATCCCCTCGTCCATATCATCAATAAAGGTATTGAACAAGACATTAGGACCACAGCTGCTCCAAACCTTTATGTGTTTGACTTTTGTGGTCAGAATTACATACTCAGGTCAATAAAAAACATCCCAGCAAAACAAGAGTAGCTCTTTTAGGAAATGCATGCAAATTGCAGCTCTGGATGGAGGCTTAAGCACAGCCTGCAAATGAACTACACATTACTTCTCTTGTGGTGTCTCTTTTACCTGATCAGGAAATGTTGTCTCCCTAAGTTCCAAATCCTCTTCAGCATATGTCAGTATAGTCTTCAGGGAACGTCGTAGAAATTCTTCATTGAAGTTCTGGGATGTCCCCACCAGGGATGACAGAGACATGGTCACCTGCATTTTCACTCTGGCAAAGTTCTGCAACAGAAATATTGTTACAGCATTGCTATGAGCTGGTGGCACTGCAACAGCAGTTCTCTGGTCTTCGTGCCCACCCCCTGGCAGGTATCTGATAGAAAACAGTGTTGGGAGAGTGGCTGTCTCAGAGCAAACCTCTGCTGCTGCTGAATTTCATGGTATGATGACAGCATTATTTATTTCCAAGAGAAGGTTCTCTTGCAGAAGGTTCAGTTTTCTCTCCTTCTGCATGCTCTCCAATCACATACCTTAAGGAGGAGGATGATCACCTCCCTCTTGTGCTACAGGCTCACAAGATATTAAGGTTGGAAGGGACCCAAAGAGATCATCGAGTCCAACCCCTCTGCCAGAGCAGGACCACACAATCTAGCACAGATCACAGAGAAGCACATCCAGACAGGCCTTGAAAGTCTCCAGGGAAGAAGACTCTAGAACCTCTCCGGGGAGCGTGTTGCAGTGTTCTGTAACCCTTACAGTAAAGACTTTCCTCCTTGTGTTGAGGTGGAACCTCTTTTGCTGCATCTTACACCCATTACTCCTTGTCCTATCCCAGAGAGCAAGTGAGCAGAGCCTGTCGTTGCCCCCCCTGCCCCGAACTCCCAGCCCTGAGATAATTATAAACATTTATTAAATTCCCTCTCAGTCTTCTCTTCTGCAGACTAAACAGCCCCAGGGAACCTCAGCCTTTCCTCATAAGCCATGCCCTCCAGTCCCCTATTCATCCTTGTAGCTCTCTGCTGGACTGCTGGACTGCTGGATCTAGCAGATCCCTGTCCCTCTTAAACTAGGGAGCCCAAAAGTGAATGCAGTACTCAAGATAAGGTCTCAGCAGGGCAGAGTAGAGGGGAAGGAGAACTTCCCTTGATCTGCTGTTCACACTCTTCCTAATACACTCCAAGATCTCATTGGCCTTCTTGGGCACAAGGGCACATTACTGTGCCCTTCTTTTCCATTGCATGTCATGCTGATTTTCACAGTAACACCTCCAACAGCTTCTCTCTCACAGGAAGCTCCATCCAGCAGTTTACATGTAATAAACTTAGGCAGTGCAGCAGGATACTCACGTTGCCAATCTCAAAGTTCTGTCTCATCAGAAGGTAGAGAGAGGCACTCGCGTGCGACCGTATTGTGCTGATGCTGCTGCTGCAGTGTCTCAGGAGCCTCAGGCACAGATCTGCACACTGCTCAGTCTCTTCTTCAAACAGCAGCTCAGGGAACTGGAAAAGCAGCATGTGAGAAAAATCAGTGCTTGGAAAGGCAGGAACAAGTGCTCAGCCAGAAGGCCAGGGCAAACCTCATCAAGGAGCACACACTGGCATTACAGGAAGTCCAAAGCCCTGTTTCAAGGGGAACAATGCTAGCTTGGATCACTTCACTTGTAACAGTAAGGTAAAGCCCTCACTGGCAGCACTGGAAGGCAACTCATTTTACCCACCTCTAGAGCTTGCTGCAACATCTACATTTGAGACCAATTTACAGTAGATCCAAAAACACAGGCTTAAAACTTTGAGTCTTTCTCAGTACATCTATAGAAGCTGGGAGACTCTTTTAAATTACAGGCCCAGCAAAACAAATTCATTCTAAGCGAGATTTATACAGCTTAAATTCCACCTGTGCTTTGTGTTTACTACTGCTTAAGTGCTTCTGCCTGCTTATTACCAGCCAGCAGGAACCCACATCACACCTGGGCTGTGTGAACTGGAGCTTTGCATGCAGCCCTCAAACTCAGGATATATAAATACAGGCACTGATCATGAAAACCAGGGAGGTTTTAGCAACCCCCACACCACATGTCCTGAAAATTCAACAGTTTAGTAGATGCCCCATCCCTGGAACCATTCTGCATTACTGCATCCAGTTCTGGAGCCCCTCTTACAAGAGGGATGTGGAGATGCTGGAGAGTGCCCAGAGAAGGGCCACAAGGATGCTCAGAGGGCTGCAGCAGCTCTGCTGTGAGCACAGACTGAAAGAGTTGGGGCTGTGCAGGCTGGAGAAGAGGAGGCTGTGAGGTGACCTTCCTGTGGCATTCCAGTATCTGAAGGGGGCCTACAAAAAAGCTGGGGAGGGACTTTTTAGGCTCTCAGGGAGTGCCAGGACTGGGAGGAATGGAGCAAAGCTGGAGGTGGGGAGATTCAGACTGGACGTGAGGAGGAAGTTGTTGAGCATGAGAGTGGTGAGAGCCTGGAATGGGTTGCCCAGGGAGGTGGTTGAGGCCCCATTCCTGGAGGTGTTTAAGGCCAGGCTGAATGAGGCTGTGGGCAGCCTGCTCTAGGGTAGGGTGTCCCTGGGCATGGCAGGGGGGTTGGAATTAGATGATCCTTGTGGTCCCTTCCAACTCTGACTGATTCTATGATTCCAGGTCAGGTTGGATGGGGCTCTGAACAACCTGATACAGATGGCCTTACACATGGCACAGGGGTTTGACCAGATAACCTTTAAAAGTCCCTTCTACCCCAAATCATTGCATCCATTGGAATATGGCATCCAGTTCTGGGCTCCCCAGTTCAAGAGGGACCTAAATCTATCTGAGAGAGTCCAATGGAGGGCCAAAAAGGATGATAAAGGGACTGGAGCACTGCCTTGTGAGGAAAGGCTGAAAGACCTGGGGCTTTTTAGTATGGAGAAGAGAAGACTGAGAGGGGATTTAATACATGTTTATCAGTATACAAGAGCTGACTGTGAAGAAGGAAGGAACAGCTTCTTCTCACTTGTGCTCTGTGACAGGACAAGGAGCAACAGATGTAAACTACAGCACAGCAAGTTCCATCTCAACATGAGGAAGAACTTCTTTACTGTAAGGGTCACAGAGCACTGCAACAGGCTGCCCAGAGAGGTTGTAGAGCCTCCTTCTCTAGAGGCTTTCAAGAGCCATCTGGATTGTTTCTGTGTGACCTGCACTAGACTACATGGTCCTGCTGTGGCATGGGGTTGGACTCAACCTCCTGAGGTCCCTTCCAATCCCTATCATCCTGTGATCCATTCTATGACTCTGTGACTCTATGAAAACCAATACTGCACAAAAGAAATGCTTGGTTTAGCGACCCCAGTGCAAAAGAAGCAGCAAAGTCCCACCCTCCATCAGTGCTGCCCAGGATATATTACAGCATCTGCAGAGAATTCACCTTTGAAACCAAAGCCCTCTGTGTGGCGAAGCAGTGTTGGAGATAAAGTGCACTTTGGTTGCAGGCCATGCTGTGCAGAAGCACTTTCAGCACCCCACCGAGGATACTCTCTTTGGACTCCGTCACTGAAACAGTCTGCAGGCAAAAGTAAACCAAGAGTTGCATGAGCAAAAATTAACCTCTTTGTGTCTTGTGTGTGGGAGAGAGATAAAGGAACAAAGTGAGAGCAATTCTGCTGAAAAGCCCTTTGCAAGGAGAAATTACCTACTTAGTGGTGTCATTTGGGTTGACATGTGGCTGACAGTCATCCAAACACGAGCCAGCAGTGTGCTCAGGTGACCAAGGCCAACAGCATCCTGGCCTGGCTCAGCAATAGTATGGCCAGCAGGAGCAGGAAGTGATTGTGCCTTGTACTTCATACTGGTGAGGCCACACCTCAAATGCTGGGGTTGGTTTTGCCCTGTACTTGACGCTGCTGAGGCCACACCTCAAATGCTGGGGTTGGTTTTGCCCTATACTTGATGCTGGTGAGGCCACACCTCAAATGCTGGGGTTGGTTTTGCCCTGTACTTGATGCTGGTGAGGCCACACCTCAAATGCTGGGGTTGGTTTTGCCCTGTACTTGATGCTGGTGAGGCCACACCTCAAATGCTGGGGTTGGTTTTGCCCTGCACTTGCCGCTGCTGGGCTCACACCTCAAATGCTGGGGTTGGTTTTGGACCCCTCACTCCAAGGAGGACACTGAGGTGCTAGAGTGGGTCCAGAGAAGGGAAAAGCAGCTGAGGAAGGGTCTGGAGAACAAATCTTATGAGGAGCAGCTGAGGGAATTGGGGTTGTTTAGGTTGGAGACCTGGTTCTCTCAACTCCCTGACAGGAGGTTGGAGGCAGGTGGAGGTTTGGTCTCTTCTCCCTAGTAAAAAGTGACAAGACAAAAGGAAATGTACTCAAATTGTACCAGGGGAGATATAAGCTTGACATGAAGAAAAAAACCTTTACTGAAAGAGTGGTCAGGCATTGGAACAGGCTGCTCAGGGAGGTGGTGGAGTCACTGTCCTTGGAGTGGACATGGCACTCTGGGATGTGACTTGATGGCTATGGTAGTGTTAAGTCAACAGTGGACCTTGACGACCTTAGAAGTCTTTTCCAACTGAAACATTTCTTTGATTCTACGATTTGCCCCGAAAGCAGAGGACAGGCTGCCAGGTGTCCTTGCTCATCTGTGGGGAGTGAGGAAATAGCTGGGCTCTGCACACAGACCAAGGAGCCTGGAAGCTTTCCTGCACCGTGCAAGGGAAGTACAGGCACAGGAAGCTGACCTGGCACCTAGCGACTTGAGGCAGATTTAGAATCATAGAATCAAGCAGGTTGGAAGAGACCTCCAAGATCATCCAGTCCAACCTAGCACCCAGCCCTAGCCAGTCAACCAGACCATGGCACTAAATGTCTCATCCAGACTATTCTTGAATACCTCCAGGGACAGTGACTCCACCACCTCCCTGGGCAGCCCATTCCAATGCCAATCACTCTCTCTGGCAATGACTTTCTCCTAACACCCAGCCTAGACCTCCCCTGGCACAACTTGAGACTGTGTCCCCTTCTTCTGCTGCTGGGTGCCTGGCAGAAGAGACCAACCCCACCTGGCTACAGCCTCCCTTCAGGTAGTTGTAGACAGAAACGAGCTCTGCCCTGACCCTCCTCTTCTGTAGGCTGCACACCCCCAGCTCCCTCAGCCTCTCCTCACAGGGTTTCTGTTCCAGGTCTTTCACCAGCTTCATCGCCCTTCTCTGGACACCTTCCAGCACCTCAACATCTCTCTTGAATTGAGGGGCCCAGAACTGGACACAGCACTCAAAGTGTGGCCTGAGCAGTGCTGAGTACAGGGGAACAATGACCTGTCGTACTGGTCACGCTGTTCCTGACACAGGCCAGGAAGGAACCAGAGGAAGTGGTCAGAATATGGCAGGACTTGGGAGGTTTTTACAGTTCATTACTGAGTATTATGAGCAACTGCTTTTTATACTACAAAAAGGGGAAAACTTCCAAAAAGACTGAAGGAAAGTATTGACATTTCTAAGCAGGTTGTTGTGGGCTGAGGATCAGGAGAGGCACTGCCCCCACTTCCCTCTGTAGCACAGCAGCAGAACAGACCTGACAGCATCCGTACAACCAAGAGGCAGCAGGAAGGTTTTGTTTAACAAGCTGCTGGCTGGCCAGGTGACCACAGTGCCAGTACATCCTTGTTTCCTTAGCAGCCTTACCTGTACAACTATCTCTAGTGTATCCAAAATAATCAGATTGGCTTCCGTCGCCAGATTTCCATCGATGAGTGCCTCGTGTTCAATCTCCGCCCTTGACCTAACCAGGGAGAAGAAAACAGTAAAATGACTTTCTGCTTAAGAAAGTCCAAAATATTCTCGTGTTAGCAGGAAGCTCCCAGTTACAATTCATGTAGTTATTACTGGACAGCACTAGGAAGATATTTGAGTGCATCTGTTAAGAGGACAGGAGGGAAGACTCAGTCTTTGACATATACAAACTTAGACAGGCTCGACGTTGACCATGCTAGGAGAGATCACACTGCTCTCTGAACACTTGGTTACTCTCTCAAGAACACAGCAACATCTTAGAATCCAAGCCCAACTCAGAACTGGTTTAGTAGCATGGTTAGGCATGCAACAGCACAACCAGGAACAGAACATATGGGGTTATGTTATAGGCTATGGACACACGGTGGTGCTATGCGAGCTGGTCTGCCTGCACGGCTGTTCCCAGCAGCTACACTGGTTGTAGCACAGAGGGTGCAATCCTTGTGCTTTACAGCTCTTGAGGAGTATCTTCCTCTCCAAGACAACTGGCAAAGTCTTGCTGTTATGCACCAGGCATTCACTTTCCTGGGAAGCCTTAGGAAGTTCATACACCCACTCGCATTGGCTCCAGGAGTCCAGCAACAACCACCTAACCTCAGCGGCACAGGCTGTGCTTGGCCACGATCCTGCAGTGTATTAAATGAGCCCAGCTATGGCCTGCCCTGTCACAGGTGCCATCTGTGACAGACTCAGGCCAGGCAGGAGTGTCACCCATGGAACTGACAAACCCCAATCAAAATACACACCGAAGGGGACTGCAGCTCTCTTGGTCTCGACCTGTATTGCAGCAACCCTCCCCAGCCACACTCTGCTTCATCTGGGAGCTGGGTCATACAGGCCTTATCTGCTCTTCAGACCCCACAATGTGAAGGCCTGGCCCTATGTAAAATAATATCATCTGGATAAAATAAAACCACCTGCAATTAGCTTGGCACAGTTCTTGGTGTGGAAAGTCTTGCTTTCAGGTTTCAAAGGGCCAGACTCTACCTCAGCAAGCAGGATGCACTGCAGTGCCACAGGAGTTCAGTGCAATGAACCCAGGTCACAGTGAGCAAATATGGGATAAAAAAAAGGCAGGTTTGTAGAGTTATCTACTCAGATGGGTTTGTGGGGTAGGATACTGTCCTTTGACCATCACAGCGTTTCACACAGCTGTTGAACATGTACATAAGGTCCTCCTTGGAAGGAAAAGGCTCAAACCCAGTGTCAGCAGTAAACTGATGAGTCCTTCAGGCCAAATTTTAACCTGGTGTTACTCTGTGCACAGTTGTGCTATGGTGGAATTTCCATCTACATCACTTCAACAGTAGGTTGAAGCAGAGTGGTCATTTGGCTTTCCCAGTGCCTCAGCAGGACTAGGATCTTGGACAAGATGCCATTACTCGACATAACAAGAGGTTACAATCTCTTGTTGGACAAAGCAATCAGAAGCTGTGAAGATCTGCTTGCTACTCCAGGCATCATACAATCAAGAAGGTCAGAAGAGACCTCCAAGCTCATCCAGTCCAACCTATCACCCAGCCCTAGCCAATCAACTAGACCATCATCAATATCTCCAAGGGTAAAATTTGGCCTGATCTCCATCTAGGCTCTGAAGATGCCATTCCTCAGCTTCTTCAGAGCTTCGCATGGGTTGAGATTGCTTTCCTAAGACGAGGAACAATTCTTTTGCTGGGAGGATGGAGATAGCAGGTTGCCATTTGAGGGAACAGAAAACGTGCACAGCAAAGCTCAATCACAATTCCTGAGCCCTTTGGATTAAAACCACACCAAGAGAAGGAAATTTACAAGAAATGGGTGTAAAAGCAGAAAGAGCTCATTCCAATCAGCTGCACACACGCACACACGCTGAAAAACTTCTGCCAAGCATCACAAACAATGCTGTGATGATTGAATCTGCAGATGCACAAAATGGCAATTTAGAAGAACTGCACAGCAATGCTACAGTACCTGGCTGGTTTGTGGCTTCTAAAAGCACAGCACATGTGGAAAAACAATCAAAGTGATGGATTAGGAGAGGAAAGGAAAGCGAGCTTTGACAACTCCAGAATGCTCTCACGGAATAAAGGAAATAGGAGGTGAGATATATTTGCTATCTGTGAAAACTGCTAATGGATCTCCTCTCTAAATTACAGCCCACTACAGTGGGTGGAGAAGGTAATGGATTGGATCAGTCACTTTACATCCCATTTTACAATCTAAGCAAGCAAGGGGACAGTGGAAAAGCAAAGGATTAGAGAGGGCAGTGCTGGACTAAAAGCGACTTGCACACTGCCGGCCCTGTTCCAACTGAGGGCCCAAAGCTGCTCACGCGAGAGCTAAGCGGGCTGCTGCCATTGACCTTCTACGGGGAGAGAGAGACCCTGTCCTCTCACAGCTACTGGCACTCTGTTCATGTAGAAGCATAAGGCAGAGTTACTTGTCAAGCTTCTCTGTGTTTTGACGCCAGTGGGTCATATCCTTTCTCCATCTCAGATTCTCTTGACTTCCAAACGCGCTCCCAGAAGGACTTCTCTCTGCAAGACAGCATCCAAACAACAGCAGTCAGCTAATGCTACTTTTTGTGCATGGTTAGCAATCTGTTTACAAGTGACAGATGACAGCAAACTATGACTTCCCAGAGCTCAAGACATTCACATGGCCACTAATTCTGTCTCTGCTGAGTGGCATGAGAGGCCACTTCACTTGCAGTGGGTTTTGTGCACAAGGGTGCCATAAGCGATGCAGAGCACTTTGTGTGCTGCCACATGCCAGCTCACTGCAGAGCTAAGAGAGAGCCAGCTGAGACACTCAAATCAGGGAGGCAGCTCTCAGAGCTGGGAACAGAAGCACCTTCCCTGGCTGCAAGTATTTGTTGGGAATGGGAGTAGCTGATTCTAGCAACAGGTGATAGAACAGAGAACTGCATCCCACACCCCACAAGGGTGCAAGTCTTTGTTGGGGATGGGAGTAGCTGATCCTGGGGACAGGGGACAGCACAGAGAGCTGCATCCTACACCCCACAAGGGTGCAAGTCTTTGTTGGGGATGGGAGTAGCTGATCCTGGGGACAGGGGACAGCACAGAGAGCTGCATCCTACACCCCACAAGGGTGCAAGTCTTTGTTGGGGATGGGAGTAGCTGATCCTGGGGACAGGGGACAGCACAGAGAGCTGCATCCTACACCCCACAAGGGTGCAAGTCTTTGTTGGGGATGGGAGTAGCTGATCCTGGGGACAGGGGACAGCACAGAGAGCTGCATCCTACACCCCACAAGGGTGCAAGTCTTTGTTGGGGATGGGAGTAGCTGATCCTGGGGACAGGGGACAGCACAGAGAGCTGCATCCTACACCCCACAAGGGTGCAAGTATTTGTTGGAGATGGGAGTAGCAGATTCTAGCAACATGTGATAGCACAGAGAACTTCTTTACTTACCCAGCTGTCCTCTGCTTCTTCGCACCATTTCCTGCCTTGCCCCTATGCTTCCCAAAATAGCTTCTTCAAGTTTGGCTCTCATGTCTTTTGACTTCTTGAATGTCAGACTGTTCATTCTTTCAAACACTTTCTTGCCCTGCAAGTTTCAAAGGAGAGCATGAGGGAAGATTCTTTCTATCTGGGATATGTTCTAATCATTAACAACTCAAAAAATCTTTCTTGTCTAAAGACATGGAGCAAGAGAGGAACACAGGTTTAGTTGCTAGCTAGATAATGTACTCAGACTCCAGCATGGCTACAGAAAACTCTCTTCTTGTTGACAGCAAGCAAAATGGCCAAGAGCTATCCCTTCTCCCTGCAGCAGCATTTCCCAACAGCACAAGCTGCCTGAGAACTGAGGCATGGACACTTGCATGGCTGAAAAGGAGACAGGGAAAAAGGCTGGAGGTTATGGATTTTGGATAGAGGAAATGCTTGGGAGAAAGCAGGAAATGCCTTTCTGCAGTCGTGGGAAGGATGGAAGTGTAACATTCCTTGGGCTAGCCCCAGAAGGAACTGCAGGAGGTGTGAACAAAGTAGCAGCCAGTACCTTGTATTCAAAGCAGGACACACAAAGATAAAGCAAATCCAGCAGGCGATTGAGCTGCAGCACTGACAGGTCTGTGAACCACTTCTGCAAGACGCTTTCGTCGGCGTTCTTCAGCACCCACAAGAGACAGATCAGGAGGCTGCGGCTGGACTCTGTTGAGAAGGTGGAGTGCTGCCTGCCGCTCTGAAAGAGACATTGGCACACTGTAGTTCAGGTCCAAACACTTCAATCATCACCCAAAGCATCTGCACCACCTACTAGCTCAGCCTAAGTCATTACCAGATAGCAAAAGAAGGTGCACAGGCATTTTTTGCTGACAACTGCAAGATAAACATTTCTCTTTCCCAAGCCAAGAGCTCAGTGGAGCTGACAGTCAGTCAAGCCACAAGAGTAAAGCAGAAGTCTGAGCCAGAACAATCACATTACATGAATTAGTTTCTGTTCAGGCAGCAAACCATCCCATGCCTTAAGATGGCTTAAATAATCTCCAGCAGGTTAAGAGTTAAGCAGAGGAGCTCCACTACCTCTAGTGTCAGTGCCTCACTTAAAACCCATCCTGGAGTCCTGATGCAGGAGTAGAGGGAGAAGAAGGCAGAAAAGGAAGGGTCTGTCTGCTGTGGGAAGCAGGAGGATTCCCTCCCTGTGCAGAGAGCAGGGAAAATGGCCCATGAGATTTACATGTGTGTAAAGGGTTAACCCTTCGGAGAGAGTGGTCTTGACCCTGACCCAGGGTCCTCCTGACTCCTCCCCAGGAGTGAGTCCGAGCCTTACTCCAAGTGTAGTTCTTAGCCTGCTCCCACTTCATGTCTAGCCCCCTATAAAAACAGAGGAGCTTCCTGTTCTGCTCTCTTGCCCTGCCTCCCTGCCTGCCAGCATCGCTCTCCTGTTCCTGCTGCTCTTTGTATTACCACGTGGCCATCAATCCAGGAGGTGGACAAAACCCCTTACCACCAATCTGCTTGTATATGTTTCTTTGTACCTTCTTTTCCTTCCCTATGCCTCTTTGTCACTCCCCTACCTCAAATGCCTTTTATTTATTATTCAAGTTTTCTCTTTCAACTTCCAAATCAAAGTGAGACTATTTATTTGGTGTGTTTTACCTTTTTCCTCTCTACATCTAATTCCCTTTCTTTGAAAAATAAAGAGGGGGGGAGGAGAGAAAAGCATCCTATAAACTGTTATTGGTTCTATTACCTGTATTTGAGTCTCTGGGAAATTTAAACCAGAACCAAGACAATGTGGTAGGAATTTTTGCTTAGAGCTCACAACGGCCATTGCACCTCAAAGAGCTTCTACTATAGAATCACAGAATCAACCAGGCTGGAAGAGACCTCCAAGCTCGTCCAGTCCAACCTAGCACCCAGCCATGGCCAATCAACAGGACCATGGCACTAAGTGCCTTATCCAGGCTTTGCTTCAACACCTCCAGGGATGGCAACTCCNTGAGGAGCCCAGAACTGGACACAGCACTCAAGGTGTGGCCTGACCAGTGCTGAGTACAGGGGAAGAACAACCTCCCTCGTCCTACTAGCCACAATATTCCTGATCCAGGCCAGGATGCCACTGGCTTTCTTGGCCACCTGGGCATAATGCTGGCTCCTGTTCAGCAACTATCTACCAGCACCCCCAAGGCCCTCTCTGCCTGGCTGCTGCATCAGGGTAAAAAAAAACCCAGGAAGAATCTTGATCAGAAAAGAGAATTCTTCCACCTCCTGAGCTCTGTGAATTTCAGCCCTGCTTGGCAGTCACGACACCACCACACATGATTTGGTCCTCTTTTGTCTTTCCCCCTTCTGCCTCTAACACCCAGCTACAAACAGATCCAAGTCCCTTCCACTCTGGGACCTGCAGGCGTAAATCTTTGCTTGTTGTCACAGCTTGAGGGTTAAGGAAGAGGAGAGATGGTTTTGTACCGAGGAGGTGAGTAGGAAACTGCTGGGCCGGGTGAGCTGAGGGACTGATGTTCCCGCGATGGCCATGGCCACCGTCTGGCTTATCATGCTGCCACCTTCACTCTCATAGTCATCAACGGCGACGCAGCTTGGCCTCCCTCGCTGGTTCTGACTCTCTGTTGGGAAAGATGTCCATCGAGTCAATGCCCACAGACAAAGACCCTCTCCCCAGCCTCCCCTCCACAGTGCTGCTTTCACTGAGGATCAACTGTGGCTCCCTGCAGGACTACACCTTGAGGTGGTGCAAAGCAGAAAAAGCAACAATTGTCAAATGCAACCTACAAAACCTCAGTCTCTAGAACCCTTCTGAGAGTAAGGCCTTGAATACTTCTCTCCAAATCCTTACTTGCACTTCTACTGCCCCATTAAACTCAAAGGATGTACAAGACAAGTCCAAATTCCAAACCATTCCAGATCTGACATAAACCATTGCTGCTACTCTTCAGGATACTTTGGAAAGCAGCCCTGAAATGACCTGCTGACAGAGCACACACCAAGAGGAAGATGAGGAACTCTGATTATCCTTTCAAATTACTGTGAGAATTGTACTTCCCCTCTGGGAGGTTGTAGTGAGGCAGGTGTTGGTTTCTTCTCCCAAGTAACTAGTGATGGGAAAGAGGGAATGGCTTCAAGCTGCACCAGGGGAGGCTTAGGTTGGGTATTACGAAGAAAACATTCACTGCAAAGGGTTGTCAGGAGGTGGAACAGGCTGGCCAGGGAGGTGGCTGAGTCACTACCTCTACATAGAGAATCATAGAATCAACCAGGTTGGAAGAGACCTCCAAGATCAGCCAGTCCAACCTAGCACCCAGCCCTGGCCAGTCAACCAGACCATGGCACTAAGTGCATCATCAGGTCTGTTCTTCAACACCTCCAGGGATGGCAACTCCACCACCTCCCTGGGCAGCCCATTCCAATGCCAATCACTCTCTCTGACAACAACTTCCTCCTAACATCCAGCCTAGACCTGCCCTGGCACAGCTTGAGACTGTGTCCCCTTCTTCTGTTGCTGGGTGCCTGGCAGAAGAGACCAACCCCCACCTGGCTACAGCCTCCCTTCAGGTAGCTGCAGACAGCAATGGGGTCTGCCCTGAGCCTCCTCTTCTGCAGGCTGCACACCCCCAGCTCCCTCAGCCTCTCCTCACAGGGCTGTGCTCCAGGCCCCTCACAGCTTTGTCGCCCTCTTCTGGTCACATTCCAGTACCGCAGCATCTCTCTTGAATTGAGGAGCCCAGAACTGGACACAGCACTCTAAGTGTAGCCTGACCAGTGCTGAGCACAGGGGCAGAAGAACCTCTCTTATCCTGCTGGCCACACTGTTCCTGAGCCAGCCCAGGATGCCATTGGCTCTCCTGCCTGCCTGGGCACTCTGCTGCCTCATCTTCAGCTACTCTCTACCAGCAGCCCCAGGTCCCTCTCTGCCTGGCTGCTTTCAGCCACACTGTCCCCAGCCTGTAGTGCTGCTTGGGGTTGTTGTGGCCAAAGTGTAGAACTCTGCACTTGGCCTTGTTCAATCTTATCCCATCGGCCTCTGCTCACCAATCCAAACTGGCAAGGTCCCTCTGCAGGAGATACGGTGTCTGGGGATATGGCTTAGTGGTGGGCTTGGTAGAGTAGGGTTAATGCTTGCACTTGATGATCTTGAAGATCTTTTCCAACCTAAGTTATTCTACAATTCTACAGTACATGGGGTGACCTTCTAAGCAGGTCAGACAGAGGGAGGTTGGATACACATATAGAGAAGCCACCCAGATGTAAACTAAAATGCATTGCTTGTTGTTTGCTTCATGCCAACATGTGGGCTGGAGTGTTAACAGTCACTGAAGACCCATTCTGCAAGTGCAGCTTAGGAGATGGAGGTGAAAACACATCAAAATTGTAACTCAGAACTAGAACCAGTGAAGGGTTCTGTAGCACCACTGGAGGGGCCAAACACTCAATGACATTGAGGCTCTTTCCCAACCTAACGAACTCTTAGATGGATGTGAAAACACATCAATGTTGTAACTCAGAACTAGAACCAGTGAAGGGTTCTGTAGCACCACTGTAGAACCCAAACACTCAATGACCTTGAAGGCTTTCTCAATGGAATGGACTCTTAGGAGATGGAGGTGAAAACACATCAAAATTGTAACTCAGAACTAGAACCAGTGAAGGTTCTGTAGCACCACTGGAGGGGCCAAACACTCAATGACATTGAGGCTCTTTCCCAACCTAATGGACTCTTAGGAGATGGAGGTGAAAAGACATCAAAGTTCTGATTCAGGAACAGAAACAATCTCATCCAACAGCAAAGGCTTTTGCAGTCCCATTTCAGAACCCAGATCACTCAAGTCTTGTGAGCAGACAAAGATCTATTCAAAGCAGAGAATATCAAATACCTGTGAAGTCATAAAGCTGAGGCACAGTCTCCATGATCACACCAATCAGAGGCAGATACAGCATTGCCACCCGGGCCTTTACCTGGGGGTCAGTGTACCGCGGATCCGAGTCGTGACTGGACAGCAAGTTGTGTACCATATTGATGACCTTCTTATGCAATCCAAATAAACTGGGAAGAGAGAAGTTGGGTCACACAGATTAGTTAATACCTTCAAAGCAAACTATACTTTGTAACTAAGGGGCTTTACAAAAGGGAAAATACAGAAAAAGCCATTTCTTATTTTTAACTTCACCTAAAGCGCCACGAGATGGATTTTTGGGTCTGGCTTTTTGCTGTGCCATGTAACATGTAGCAAAAGTATCTTGTGGAGGTGCAGACCTAATATCATATCAACACCCTTAGACTATTTTGCCATACACTGAGGCCCCAGCTACTGCTCCACTGAAGTACTGAGTCTGCTAAAGGCTGTCAGGAGAACTTGGGGAATATAGAAAACAGGGAGAGGAACTTGAGAGGACAGTGTGTTGAATGGGACACTATTCATTGTGCTGTTTTGTTTGCTTGTTTCTATTTAACATCATTTACAGAAAGAAAAGCCCTCCTAAGACAGAACATTGCTGTCATTGCATGGTCAGGAAGTTTTCTGCTTCAGTTTCCCAACCCTTTGTGTGATTACTCAACCAAAGCAGTACACTACGTAGCCTTGATTCTGAATTAAAGCTGTCAAAGAAATGGAAGGGTAGAAGAAGCATTTCTGCTCCAGCCTTTCTCATCACTGAAAATCAAACAATGGCATGGCCCAAGCACCATCCCCTTTGCCAGGGCACCCCCACATGAGTCTCCTTCGTGCTTGTGCACCGCCCCCCCCCAAAGTCCCCCAAATCTCTCAAGAACTCGCTCTGCTCCTTTCCATTCCCTCAGCCACCACACAGAGGCAAAACTCTCTCAGAGCAAATAGCAGCTATCTCAGTAGCTATTTGCTTCTGTAGGCAAACCAGGCCAAGAAGGCAACTTTACCCCATGCATGAAGCAGCCAAGGAAGCTCATACATTATGCATTAGCAGAACATAAGCTTCAATGTTCAGACCTGAGGTATTAAAACAAGTGCTGAATTTCAGGCAGTATCCACTTTACCTGAAAAGTAGAGTTGAGTTCTGGTTAAAAAAGACAAGAGGTTTTGACTGGGTTGTTGGGGGGTTAAAATGATTGAAGAGGAGGATGTTAGCTAGGTGCAGCTACACCTCTTTCCTGTGCTTTTTTAATCAAGCCCTAATGAGATCCTGCAGGTGCTTGTTTGTGTAATTTGTGAGACCCTTAACAACCAGGAAGGAAATGCTTGTTGAAGTGACTGGTTCCTTCAGATTAAGGTTAAATACAAGTCATCTTGTTACTGCTTTGAAGGAGGGGCACCTAGGTTGTTTCTCACAGATCAAGGGAAGCTACCCTGTGGGCCATGGAACTGGATATAGAAAAAAATAGATCCAAACAAAGCAGCTCAGCTCAAAGCTACAGCTACATGGATTGTTTTTTATTTGAAGAATCATACAATTATCTTGTTTGGAAGAGAACTTTATGATCACTGAGTTCAGCTGTTAACCCAGCACTGCCAGGGGACCACTAAACCATACCCCTCAGCACCACATCTCCATGGCTTTTCAATCCCTCCAGGGACAGGGACTCCACCACTGCCCTGTGCAGCCTCTTCCAGGGCTTGACAACTCTTTCAGGGCATAAATTCTTCCTAGCCTCAAACTAAACTAAACACAGCACAACTGTTACATCCTATCCTATCACTTGTTAGTTGGGAGAAGAGACCAACCTCACCCTGGCTGCAAACTCCTTTCAGGGAGTTGTAGAGAACCAGGTCTCCCTTCAGTCTCCTTTTCTCCAGATGGAACAAGCCCAATTCCCCCAGCTGCTCCTCATCAGACCCTTCATTAGCTTCACTGCTCTCCTTTGGACATGCTCCAGCACTTTTCCTCTTATCCAGAAGAGAGCAGGTAGCATGGCAGAGTGATCCACAGCAAAAAGAAGGAAGCACAGCTCACTGATCTTTCTGGCTGACGATGCAATGAATTGATCTTTCCACACTCCAAATGTCCCCTCTGTTATCTCAGCCCTGGCCTGAGTCTGTGTCAATACCACACACTGTGGGGAACCAACTTTAGTCACTGAATCCTGAGGATCAAAACCAGATTTTCCTTTAACGTTGATCAATGTGGGCACCATGGACATCATGAGAGGTGCAATGCAAATAGTAACCAAAGCACCACAGCACTGTTTGCAGAGACAAAGCTGCTCAGGGTCTGGCTGCTTGGACTCAGAGCAGATCTGAACAGACTGGTATACATCATGTGATGGATCTACCAGGGCAAATGTAGAATCAGAGAATTGACCAGGTTGGAAGAGACCTCCAAGATCATCCAGTCCAACCTAGCAACCAGCCCTGTCCAGTCAACTAGATCATGGCACTAAGTGCCTCAGTCAGTCTTTTCTTGAACACCTCCAGGGATGGCAACTCCACCACCTCCCTGGGCAGCCCATTCCAATGCCAATCACTCTCTCTGACAACAACTTCCTCCTAACATCCAGCCTATACTTCCCCTGGCACAACTTGAGACTGTGTCCCCTTCTTCTGCTGCTGGTTATCTGGGAGAAGAGACCAACCCCACCTGGCTACAACCTCCCTTCAGGTAGTTGTAGACAGCAATGAGGTCACCCTGAGCCTCCTCCAGGCTGCACACCCCCAGCTCCCTCAGCCTGCCCTCATAGGGTTTGTGTTCCAGGCCTTTCCACCAGCTTTGTTGCCCTTTAACACTGCAGAGAAGAGGCAGTCTAGAAGGTTACTGGAGTGCATGGAGGACAACTTCTTACCCCAGCTGTTACGTGAGCCTACCAGGGGTGCAGCCCGTCTGGACCTGCTGTTCACAAATAGAGAGGGGCTGGTGGGACATGTGGCGGTTGGAGGCTTGCCAGGGGTCAAGTGACCATGAAATTAGAAGGAAGAAACCAGGAGGGGCACAACAAAACCTCCACACTGGACTTCTGAAGGGAAGACTTTGGCTTATTTAAGGAACTAACTCAGCAGCGCTACAGGCTGGGAACAGAGTGGCTGAGAGCAGCCAGGCAGAGAAGGACCTGGGGATACTGATAAATAGGAGCTGAAGATGAGGCAGCAGTGTGCCCAGGTGGCCAAGAAAGCCAGTGGCATCCTGGCCTGGATCAGGAATATTGTGGCTAGTAGGATGAGGGAGGTTATTCCTTCGCTGTACTCAGCACTGGTCAGGCCACACCTTGAGTGCTGTGTCCAGTTCTGGGCTCCTCAATTCAGGAGAGATGTTGAGATACTGGAAGGTGTCCAGAAGAGGGCGACAAAGCTGGTGAGGGGCCTGGAGCACAGCCCTGTGAGGAGAGGCTTCCAGAGAAGGAGACTCCACAGCATCTCTGGGGAACCTGTGCCAGTGCTCTGCGAGCCTTCCGCTAAAGAAGTTCCCCCTTGTGTTGAGGCAGAACCTCTTTTGCTGCAACTTACACCCATTGCTCCTTGTCCTTAATGTTTATCTCCTGAGACCTCTTGGTAGAAGGACAGCATTAACCATGAATCATCAGCATTTGTTGACTTGGCTGATATTTCTGAGTCCACCTTGAGAAAAATGCCTATGAGAGAACTTAGGAGTGTGGAAGCCATCAATAACTCCCATGGAAACCCATTTCAAAGAAGCAAGGCAGAACACAGCCCTAAATAACACCAGTAACAGACTAGATGTCAGAGCTACAAGCTACACTCCTACTTCAGAAAATTATTTGCTGCAGAAGCCAGGCAAGCCACCAACAAACTCTATTTGCCTATTGATGTAAGCCACAGGGGCCTCATCAATGCATAATTTATGTCTAAAAAGAGCTGGGAGGACCAGGGGCAAAATATATATTGTAGCATTTAAACCCACTAGCAACAGAGATTTCCTACATGTTGAAAACTATTCTCTTGTTACAGTTGAGAAAAGCTGTTTTCCTCTTAGAGCTCCAGCAGTGCCAATGTGGCAGCTGGGGGGGGGCTCAGGCAGGAAGTTATTTCCCTTTTTCTCAGCTGGAAAACTGTGATTGAAGTCATTTTTACAGAGTCATGGCTAAGGAAGGAAGAAAGAAATATGAGGGATAGGGAGAAAGAAGAAGATTCTTAAAGAACAGGTTTCTTATCTTCTCAGCTCACTAATTTCATGGAACCCCTTAAGTTGGAAGAGACCTCAGATATCATCTACTCCAACCTCTCTGCCACAGACAGGGACACCTCACAACTAGACTTGGCTGCTTAAAGCCTCATTCAGCCTGGCCTTGAACATCCCAGGGAGGAAGCAGCCACAACCTCCATAGGCAACCTATTCTAGAGTCTCACCACCCTCCTACTGAGGAACTTCTTCCTAAGATCCAGTCTAACCCTGCTCTCCCTTGGCTTCAAACCATTCCCCCTTGTCCTGTTGCTAGACACCCTTAGGACAAGTCCCTCTCCACCCTTCCTGTAGGATCCCTTCAGGTATTGGAAGGCAGCTCTAAGGTCCTTCTGGAGCCATCTCTTCTCTAGGCTTAACAACCCCAGCTCCCTCAGCCTGTCCTCACAGCAGAGGTGCTCCAGTCCTCCAAACATCCTTGTGGCCCAGCACTGGACTCACTCCCAACAGTTCTGTGTCCTTCTTATGCTGGGGACACCAGAACTGGACGCTATATTCGAGGTGGGTCTCACAAGAGTAAAGGGGCAGAATCACTTCTCCTGACCTGCTGGCCACACTCCTCTCGATGCAGCCTTTGAATTCTATCCATAGCTGAGCTTCTTTTGCACTCACCATTTGCTTGGAACTACAAATAACTCTTGGAGGGGGGGAGGAATAAATAGTAACTGTAAAGATTTACCCTTCTGCATCAGGATCCAAGATGACAGCCAGTTCTGTTAAGACCAGCCCAGCCAAGTAATGCTGCTGGCGGAAAGGCACAGACAGTTCAAACATATTCGCGATCTTCTGGTCTTGGACGTTCGTGGAGAACCCTGAACTCTGTGCAGTTAAAAAGAAATCAAAGCCAAGTTTCAGAAGCTGGCCAATGAGGCCCCTTGGAATGCAGAGGCAAAGCTTATGGAATACATGGGAAGCAGCTTTCAGAATGAAAGGCAGTCTCAGGTCAGCTTCCTTTACCCTTGTTTGTTTGGGTCTAGCCACATCTACTCACTCTACACTTGTGCTCCTTAAATCTACTGTTAATTGTGTTTGTTATTACCTCCACACCTCACAGGGTAAGTCTTATGGAACTTAAGCCCAGTAACATCTAAAAGTGGATTAGGTATGCTTCTAACTTTTTAACTTAAAAGTTAAACTTTCAGGCTTGAAAACTTTAAAGTTTCATTTACAAGTTAAAAGTTACACTTTTTCACTTTACACTCTTTAACTCATGCACGGAGGCTCTTATCCAGGCTAAAGAAAGCTTTAATTTGATTTGGTTCAGGTCATTTTGCCACTAATTAATCCACTTCAACACCACACCGACTAATTGCAATTAATTATCCCGAGTAGGGCAGGAATAAGCTGCAGTGCACGAGAAAGATCCTCAGTTTAGGAGAAAAAGGTTACATTGGACAAAGTATTTTCTTTAATGGCTCATTTATGTTCATATAGGAGGGGGTTAGGTCCTTAAGGACAGTGTGTGGTCACTATGAGGACAGAGGTTCTTTTAATTCACTCAAAGAAGATCAAAAGAAGATAAAAGTAACGTGGAAGGAAAAACTAAACACTTCAAAAACATATTAGCAAGCAGAGACTGAGCAGAGAGATGACAGAACAGCCTCCTACGATTTAAGTCTCAGAAGAAAGCTCAGCTTGCGTTTCCACAAAGGATGCCTGTCACAGAGTACCTGAGAAGTTGCTGAAGACACAGATGGTGATGGAGATGCAGGTGGTGTGA
This sequence comes from Tricholaema leucomelas, assembly GCA_013400475.1. Taxonomy (NCBI): domain Eukaryota; kingdom Metazoa; phylum Chordata; class Aves; order Piciformes; family Lybiidae; genus Tricholaema lacrymosa; species Tricholaema leucomelas. The sequence continues at coordinate 27,251 of WAAF01019128.1, read as the reverse complement.
GCAAGCTGCAAGGCAAATTCAAGGTGACGTAGTGTTCGTGGCTGCAGATGATACGGAGGAAGTCCAGCCTCAAAGATGCCAGGTTGCTTGGATTGGATAAGGAATACAGCTTTGTAGAAACCTGGCAAGTTAAGCCCAAAACACTGCAGTTAGGACCACGAGAGGATATAAGCGCAGCATGAGCCCACCCTGTCCCACCACTGCTCCCTGCAGACACTTCCAAAGCAAGAACTGACATCATTTCATGGTCACATCACTTTTGTGCTATAGATTGCATTTCTACTGTGCAGGAGGCATCTCTATCCCAGCCAGGGGCTGAGATATCAAGGTAAGGTGCATATGACAGACATCTCTATTTAGATAAATGGAGAGCTAAGTACTGCACATAGCACATCCACATTCCTCTGACTGCAGGAGGGAGTTATGAGTAGGAGGACCACACAGTGTGATGCATTAGCAGGTCAGATGTAGGTTGGCTAATACACAGTAGGCAGCAACTCAAAAGCTGTTGCTGTTTTTGCCTCTTCATTAAAACATTTTAGACTGCAGNGTGCCTGGCAGAAGAGCCCAACCCCACCTGGCTACAGCCTCCCTTCAGGTAGCTGCAGACAGCAATGAGCTCTGCCCTGAGCCTCCTCTTCTGCAGGCTGCACACCCCCAGCTCCCTCAGCCTCTCCTCACAGGGCTGTGCTCCAGGCCCCTCACAGCTTTGTTGCCTTTCTCTGGACACACTCCAGCACCTCACCATCTCTCTTGAATTGAGGAGCCCAGAACTGGACACATGAGTCTAAGTCTAAGCTCCTGCTACCTCAACTCCTTTGTACAGTCTCAGCATGGATGTTTGCAGTCAAACAGAACTTTGTGGTTTGAGGCAATTTCCTTGTCACAAAGCTGCAAATAAGCTTCCAAACGCATCACTTAAGAGCTCTCCTCCTGGGGAAGGAGACCTTGCATCCTCAGAAAGATGGAAGGGGAGCTTGGTGATCAGTATGGTCATACCAGGTGAATGTGTCCTTTAGAGACATGCTGACAAACCACAACACCCGAGTTTAAAATCTCCTACTAATCTTTGATTCAATCACTCTCAGTGTGGTAAGCAGAGGGAATCACTCTTCCTTCCTGCTGCATGTCCATACACTCAAAGGAGTTAACTGCTAATTCACACTGAAGAGTGTAATCAGAGCGACATAAACTCTAAATCACCCCTGAGAATGCCTTGCTTGCTCTGAAAAGACCTGAACGGCAGAATTCTGCGTCCATACTTCGCCACCTGCCCCAAAGGAGGTAGAGTAATAGGCTGTGCTACCACTCACAGTCAAGTCACAACATTTATCTGCATTCACCTGTTTGTAGCAGGTCTTAATCAGACCAAAAACGAATCCTCTGTCCATGATAGACAAGAGATCGTTGAGGAAAAACGCAAGACTGGTGTTGAGCCTTTCCACCATTTCTGTATCCTAGAGAGGAGAAGAAAAACCAGGGAAGAAAATGAAGAGCACTCTTATGGTCTCAAACCAGCCCTGCTGTAGGCAGGAGGAAGGAGCAGGAGGCCTGGTGGCTGAGCTCTGACAGGGGCTCAGTTTAATTGTTTGGCTGTTACCTTCTGAAAGCGAGAGACTATATCACCAGCGATTGTGCTGACCAAAGCATTCACATCATCCATGAAGCGCTCAGGAAAACGATTCTTCCTGGGAGCATCCAGTTTGTCAGCAAAATACAAATGATGCACCATGCTCTTCACCTGCAGGGACATAAATTACAACAAAGTCACTTGCAGTTGGTGCTGTCTGGGCTTTAATCTATGAGCTGTTTAAGACAATACGGACTCTCTACGACTGCCTGAAGGTTGCAGTGAGGTAGGTGTTGGTCTCCTCTCCCAAGTAACTGGTGATGGAACAAGAGGGGATGGCTTCAAGCTGCACCAGGGGAGGTTTAGGCTGGGTATTATGAAAATAAAATTCACCAAAAGGGTTGTCAGGCAGTGGAACAGGCTGCCCAGGGAGGTAGTGGAGTCACTGTCACTAGATGTATTTAAAAGCCATGTAGATGTAGTGCCTGAGGATATGGCTTAGTGGTGGACTTGGTAGAGTAGGGTTAATGATTGGACTTGACCATAGAATCAACCAGCTTGGAAGAGACTTCCAAGCTCATCCAGTCCAACCTAGCACCCAGCCCTGGCCAATCAACCAGACCATGGCCCTAAGTGCCCCATCCAGGCTNCAGAACTGGACACAGCACTCAAGGTGTGGCCTGACCAATGCTGAGTACAAGGGCAGAATAACCTCCCTTGTCCTGCAGGCCACACTGTTCCTGAGCCAGCCCAGGATGCCACTGGCTCTCCTGCCCACCTGGGCACACTGATGCCTTACGTTCAGCTACTCTCTACCAGCACCCCCAGCTTCCTCTCTGCCTGGCTGCTCTCAGCCACTCTGTTCCCAGCCTTGTCCAATCCAAATGATTTTATATTATACAGGGTACCTTTATAAGCAGGTCAGACAGAGGGAGGTTGGATACACATATAGAGAAGCCACCCAGATGTAAACTAAAATGCATTGCTTGTTTTTTGCTTCATGCCAACTCGTGGGCAGATGCAGCTCTGGAGTGTTAACAGTCACTGAAGACCCATTCTGCAAGTGCAGCTTAGGAGATGGATGTGAAAACACATCAGAGTTATAATTCAGAACTAGAACCAGGGAAGGGTTCTGTAGCACCACTGTAGGACCCAAACACTCAATGACCTTGAGGGTCTTTCTCAATCTAACTGACTCATAGGAGATGGATGTGAAAACACATCAGTGTTATAACTCAGAACTAAAACCAGTGAAGGGTTCTGTAGCACCACTGTAGGACCCAAACACTCAATGACCTTGAAGCTCTTTCCCAACCTAATGGACTCTTAGGAGATAGAAGGGAAAACACATCAAAATTATGACCCAGAACTAGAACCAGTGAAGGGTTCTGTAGCACCACTGTAGGACCCAAACAATCACCTTGAGGGTCTTTCCTGACCTCATTGACTCTTAGGAGATGGAGGTGAAAAGACATCAAAGTTCTGATTCAGAAACAGAAAGAACTGCATCCAACAGCAAAGGCTTTTGCAGCCCCATTTCAGATCTTGAAGGTCTTTTCAACCCAATTTGCCCTCTGATTGATTCTAGGAATAAGCAAAGTGTCTGCTCACCATCAGCTCAAAGAAGAACCAGGCCTGCTGGAGGGCTGCCTCTCGCACGCTCCCGCTGCACACAACCCACTGTAAGGCCAGCTCTTCGTGGAAAAGCTACACAGATTCAAAGCCAGAGTTAGCCTGAGCCTCAGGAGCAGCTCAACAAAACAGTCCTCATGAGAAATGGTAGCAGGGTCCATGGGAAGTGTGGCAAACAATGAGGTTAAGCAAAATAAGTCACTGGGAACATGACAGCAGTGGTGGCATCCCTTAAAGAAATCCCCAGCCAACAATGAAGGATGATGTTATGGGATGTGATGTGAGAAATGTTTCACAGCATCTTGCTCCAAAACTTGAATTTCCAGTGTCAAAAGAATTTTTTCCACCCCTCCAACCCCCACCCTCCTCCTCAAAAAAAAAAAAAAAAGATTAAAAACAAAAAGTTTGGTGCTCAAATTAGTTTAAAGTTCTACCTTTCTGCCTGGTCTGATTTTTGCAGGAAAAAGGGAGTAAAAAAGTGGACATATAAAGTGATTTGTATAAAGATGCATATTTACTGTGAGAAAGGACTTAAAACAGTAAGAATGAAACGTGGGGCTGTGAACCAGCTTTTTGATTGCTTTTCTTGGGAGGACCAACCCACAGGCTGGATGTTGTCAGTGCTCTCATTTTCATTACAGGAGCAATCAGGCATTTTGCCTTTCTGACACTGTTTAGGAGGATTTCATCTCCTCCATGTGAGAGATTTAAATTCCCAATCACTTTCTGGAGCCAAGTCTGGATTAGCACCTACATAACTGAGCTCAGCACACATCTGGGAAGGTGACAACCTAACACAATTCTGCACACAAGAATAGAATCATAGAATGGTTTAGGTTGGAAAGGACCTCAAGGATCACTCAGCTCCAACCCTCTGCCATAGGCAAAGGCACCTCCCACTAGAACAGGTTGCTCAAGGTTTCATCCAACCTGGTCTTGAACACCTCCAGGGAGGCTGTGGAGCACAGAGTCACCCAATGTGATCAAAGATCAAAGATCACAACTTCCCTGGGCAACCTGTGCCAGTGTCTCACTACCCTCACTGGTTAAGAGCCCTAACATCTAGTTTGAATCTCCCCTCTGCCACTTTAAACCCATTACTGCAGCTCCAACCCTCTGCCATAGGCAAAGGCACCTCCCACTAGAACAGGTTGCTCAAGGTTTCATCCAACCTGGTCTTGAACACCTCCAGGGAGGCTGTGGAGCACAGAGTCACCCAATGTGATCAAAGATCAAAGATCACAACTTCCCTGGGCAACCTGTGCCAGTGTCTCACTACCCTCACTGGTTAAGAGCCCTAACATCTAGTTTGAATCTCCCCTCTGCCACTTTAAACCCATTCCTCCTCATCCTGTCATTACAAGACCTTGTCGATAGTCCCTCCCCAGCCTTCCTTTAGGCCTCCTTCAGATACTGGAAGGCCACTCTAAGATCTTCTTGAAGCCTTCTCCTCTCTCTGAGAGTACCATTTACATTTCTAGACAGTGCTGCTCATCTCTTTTGAAAGCCAGCAATAAACTGGCTGCAAACAGTATGGACATTAAATCAGACAAGCTACTCCTGATCATTTTATCTCTTCCCAATTCAACTCTGTCAAGAAGACTTCATATCCACTACAGCGGTGCTAAGCAACAACAGTTCCTAACAACTTTGGGAGGGGGGGGTGGGGAATAGATCAATCAATAAATCAAGCTATAAATAAAAGGAATAGTTTGCATCATGTTTTCAGAACGACTTGACCTCCTTGCCCCACAATATGAATTGTCTTCACTGAAATCTACCTTTTTAGTTGGTAATCTTCCTGTTAATGTTTGTAAGAAACTTGACGTCTCAGTGTGCGAAGACATACGGTTACAACTTCGATCCGTAGCCTACGGAGTGGAGATGAATGAATGATGACAGGACATTAAAGTTTGCTGTGGATGGGTTTTGCTCAAGCTCAAGGACAAGGCACGTTTACAAAAACACTCTGCCAAACTGGAGGCTTTTTGACTGTCTTTACACCTTTCTGTAAGCCTCCTCAAATTCTTCATCGTTCGCGGATTTGGTTGGAAGGAAAGGACGGAGGTTTTTTTGCCAGTTGGCTTAAGACATGCAGGCTATGGAAGCAGCTGCAGGGTCTTAGGCACAAAGACACTTAATGCTGCAAAGCATGAAACTTTTTCATCCTTGTATTTCATCGACATGCAGAGGTCAAGGAGGTAACACCTGGAATTTCAGTCCATACCTCTCAATCTACCAGAGGCTAAGCACGTGGGGGTGTACCCCATGGCGATGCTGAGGCTGGCACAGGGAATCAGAAAGTTACTGAAGTTCTGTTTCTGAGGGAAATAATTTGCCATGAGTGCAAATGAACTCAGACTAAATATTTCTGGAAGGTACAGCTGAGAGGTACGTTGAAAGGCAACCATGCAGTGGTAAGCAGCAGGCAACGGGGGCTAAATAAATTTACTCTGACTGAAGCTGCCGTAAAGCTTTCATACTTTGCAACACAGAACAGGTACAACTGCCCCTAGCAAATCTCTGGCTCCAGCACTCAAAATTTACAGGTTTTAAAGACAGAATTTTACATGTGGCAATCAGTTTTGGTTTAACAATATTCCACTCAAACAGTCATGAAGGATTACTTGACGATGAATACTAAATGCTCGATGGAGATGGCAAAATGGTACACGACATCGAAAAGGAATGGCAAAGGTGGACAAAACTATGAAGCTGTGATTAATGTTCCCACTTAGAAACGTGCTCCACCTGAAGCTGAAACTAATGTGAAGAGAGAAAGAAAAGCAAAGCAGTCACAGCATTTGCATTTCACAGACCAGCAACCACTGAAACGAAAGAAGGGGACAGGTTCACACACTTTGGGGTTTTTTCATGCAGCATGGTGAGGTGGGGGGGGGAGGTGATAATTTATAAAACAAAACTCATGAAGCTCTCAAAGAATAAAGAAAACCAAACCATCAAACTCAGAGAATACACTGAAAGGAAGATAATCTACAGGGAAACATCAGGGAAAACAAAGCCAGAAAAACCTCTACCGGAGACACCACCTGTGTTGACTCTGCACTTGGGCTGGGGTTGGATCCCCATGGGGCTGCTTTTGGACCACCAGTGTTTACCCAGGAATTGGAGCGGTCTAAACCCTGGGCATGTAATAGAAAGCAGTTGGGAAAGGAAAGAAATATTACATGTTGCATGCCATACAGTAGTCAAAGTTTAGTCCTTAAAAGCAATCAAACCAGGAACACTGCAAACATGACATCAGTTAGTACTGTTAAAGCAGGCTGAACTCCCAGGTGTCTGCTGAGACCTTTTAATCTAGGATTGGTTTGTACCTCCACATCAATACTGGTGACAGTTCTGGGCTAACCTGTCCTATCTGTAATGTTTCCCATTCAAAAACCATCCTCTTCCTGAAAAACTCACTCCTACTTTGCTCAGTTTCAACCCACTGACTTCAGTCAACGGAGTCAGCTCAGGGTCAGCGTGACAGAGTGAAACTGGCGCACGGATGTGAGAACCACAAAGGATGCTCTTTGAGGTTTCCAGCACTTTTAGAGCAGACTGCTTGATAAGATCTACAGTTCTTACAGAAATGCTGAGAGACTTTGAAGAATCACAGAATCCCAGCATGGTTGGCATTGGAAGATCTGGAGATCATCCAGTCCAATCTTCCCTGCTAAAGCAGGCTCACCTACAGCCCACGGCTGCAACGTCCAGGAGGGTTTGAAATGCCTCCACAGAAGGAGACTCCACAAACTTTCTGGGCAGCCTACTCCAGGGCTCTGTCATACTCTAAATAGTTTTTCCTTATGTGTTGGTGGAACCTTCTGAGTTCCAGTTTGTCCCCACTGTCCTATTGCCAGACACCACTGAGTAGGCTCTGACCCCATCCCCTCAGCTCTCCACCCTTAAGCTCTTGCCCCTCTCAGGCTGCTCTTCTCCACGATAAACAGCCCCAGGTCTCTCAACCTCTCCTCATAAGAGATGCTCCAGAGATCTGCCTGTCAGCTTTCACAGGGCTTCCTACTCATGGAATAAAGAAGTCCAGCACCACTGGTAGAAGAGTGAACAGATGCTCCAGAGATCTGCCTGTCAGCTTTCACAGGGCTTCCTACTCATGGAATAAAGAAGTCCAGCACCACTGGTAGAATAACCCTGTGAAGAGAATTCCACATGGACACTTGGGTATTCTCTCTGGGCACTGTGGTAAGGAGAGGAAAGAGCACATACCTTTTCTGGAACCAACCTGCTTGGCCAAGCAAAATACTGGAAAAACCATCCTGCTTTTTAAAAGCTCAATTTAGTTTGTACTTCAAATTCTACTCCTGGAATGGATCATAGAAGCAAAATTACTGTGGATCCCTCCTCTCTCACCACTCCTTTCTCTCAAGATGCTCAAAAAAAGAAGAAAAGGAAAAAAAAAATTAAAACTTGTGTTTGCCACCCAGGCTGCTCTAAGTCAGGAACATTCAGTGGGATGCAGTGGATTTTCCTGGGTCCCAGGAACCGCCTCTAATGGTGGCAGTTTTGGAATGCCACAACCACAAAGCAGTTCGTTATAAATTCCACGCATGGGCTTCGACCCTCACCTGCTCAAGAGCTTTTATCCTAGATTTTTGTGCCAGCTTAGGGCTTTTTCCCATTACATGAAGCCAAGGTGCATCCCATTTCATCACAGCCACTGTCCACCAAGCCTAACAATCTGTTTCACTTGGCAAAAGAGAAACCCATCCCGAGGTTGAACTCAGTGTGGGAGCTGTAAGCTGGGATTCGAGCCATTAATCCCCTGAGCTATCCTCTATGCAGAGTACAGCAAATGCTGAAATTCTGCTCAAGATGTCCAATAAAAAAAAAGTAAAAAAAAATACCCAACACCCATAAGGAGAGTGTTTTAATCTCAATTACTCCTGGGAAGAGATAAATCAAAGCTCCCTGCCTTGCTCAGCCCCATAAACATGCTTTATTTTCCTCCCTGTGAATTAAAGTCGAAAGACTTTGCAGAATGCTGAACTAAGCTGGTGGTTTGTAAAACCCAGGTCATCATCACACTCACTGTTCTGCTCATGGCCTGTCTGATCATGTCACTCTGGTTCTGAGGAGAAAGTTTACACATAGACTGTGTTTGCAGAAGCAGAAATTGCTTTGTAGAAGTCTGAAAAGGGAAAGTTTCTTCCCTCTTTATAAAATTTAGAAGTGTGAGTGAGCCAGCCAGAGGCACACAAATCTGCCATTAAATCCTGGTCTATCTTTGGGGTTCACCTCGCAGCTGGATCTGGGCAGGGGCATTGAAGATGTTTGTGAAAAATCCATCACCTTGTCTGGTTGGTTTGTTTGTTTGTTTTCCCAGTACATCTCCAAACAAGGCATAAAATCTGAGCATAGGTCTTTTCAGACACTTTACTCTAGAGGGAAAAAAAAAAGATGTGGCCTCAACTCACCAATGAAGGCAAAATAAAATCACAGAAGGCAGAGAATTTCAGTTCACCAATGAAGGCAAAATAAAATCAGAGGAATCATAGAATTTCAAGTCACCAATGAAGGCAAAATGAAATCAGAGGAATCAGAATTTCAATGCCCCAATGAAGGCAAAATAAAATCATAGGAATCATAGAATTTCAACGCCCCAATGAAGGCAAAATAAAATCATAGGAATCATAGAATTTCAACGCCCCAATGAAGGCAAAATAAAATCATAGGAATCATAGAATTTCAACGCCCCAATGAAGGCAAAATAAAATCATAGGAATCATAGAATTTCAACGCCCCAATGAAGGCAAAATAAAATCATAGGAATCATAGAATTTCAACGCCCCAATGAAGGCAAAATAAAATCATAGGAATCATAGAATTTCAACGCCCCAATGAAGGCAAAATAAAATCATAGGAATCATAGAATTTCAACGCCCCAATGAAGGCAAAATAAAATCATAGGAATCATAGAATTTCAATGCCCCAATGAAGGCAAAATGAAGTCATAGGAATCATAGAATTTCTGTGATTTGATTTTGCCTTTATTGGTGAATCGACCTTCTTGTGGCCTTCCAGGATCTGAAGGGGGCCTACAAAAATGCTGAGGAGGGACTTTTCAGGCTCTCAGGGAGTGACAGGACTGGGGGGCATGGAGCAAAGCTGGAGGTGGGTAGGTTCAGGCTGGACGTGAGGAGGAAGTTGTTGAGCATGAGAGTGGTGAGAGCCTGGAATGTGTTGCCCAGGGAGGTGGTTGAGGCCCTGTCCCTGGAGGTGTTTAAGGCCAGGCTGGATGAGGCTGTGGCCAGTCTGATTTAGGGTAGGGTATCCCTGGGCATGGCAGGGGGGTTGGAACTAGATGATCCCTGTGGTCCCTTCCAACCCTGATTGATTCTATGAATTGAGGCTGAATGAGTTACAGACCTAAAACCTCCTCTAATCTTCCAAATCACTGTGAAGGAGATGACTGATCGAATTTTCCTAATTAAGATGCTAAAAGGGAGACTTAAAGCACATTTGCCACACATACAAATCTCTTTCATGACTTCCATCAAACAACAAAACACTGTTTGGTGTTTTTCAAACCAGAAAGCCTCCAACAATACATTCTAGAGGCTACAGAATTTGAAGTGCAGGCTCTCTGCTTGCACATATGTGCTTAAACCATTACTTGGCAAAACAGAAGAGGAATTTTTGGTCTGTTTTATTCATTTCAAGATCTCAAGAAGTGTCTTGTTTCTGTCTACAGATACTAACAAGGAAAAATGAATATACTCCAAAAGTCTGTATAGTCAGCCTGAGCTTAATTTCTGATGCTCAGAAACTTCTCCCTGCGTAATTATGTAGAGAAGAGGTTTTTCTTTCAAGCCTGGAGCACATCTCTAGAAGCAAATCTCTCTTCATGTTGCATTGTGACATTATTCACTGAGCCAGCACGTGTTGAACTTCTGATAGCCTGTGTAAATTCCACCTGCACATTAGTGCCCATGGCATTTCACAAAAGGTCAGGGTGCTTTAATTAGCAAGACACTGAAGTGGTCTTTCAAATATTTTAAGACTTTTAAGGCCCAACTTTGATGTCAAAAATAATGACTTGCCTACTCACACTTTTTCAGCCTCTTATCTGCTCAGCAAATTATGCTGTTACTCATTTGAAATTGGTAATCTCCTTCTGAAACATTGTTTTTTCTTGCTCTTCTAAAACCCAGTACCAACTAGTGTCAAGCCTGTCTGGTCAAACTGAGTAACAAACTTGCTCACTCATCTCCCAAAGGATCCAACACAAAAGGTCTCTGAAGGGGCTCAGGAATTCATCTGTGCTGGAAGAATGAAGAGGCTTGGGTGGCAAACTTTACTGTCTTGGTGTAAATGATCACAGTTTGAAGATTAAAAGGGAGACCCTCAAACAAGCTAAGGAATCCTCTCAGGGAAGGGAATTACCAGTAGAGCAGATTTGCCCTGGCTCATGCCACCTACTTTAGGCACAATACCGAAGTGCTCACATCAGGATTGTGGCAATCCTACATGCTTGGAAGTCACCAGAGAGGGACAAACCTTTCTGCAGGACATGATGAGCCCTTCAGAGCCAAAAGAAAACCAAGCCAGATGCTCTGCACTAAGGTGCCCACATTGGAAAGTCACTTTCAGGTGTGGGCAGTCAGCGTGAGCGCAGAGCTTAGCGCACCACAGATCCACACTGCGGCTCAGCTTGCTGGACCATGGCTCACTCATTGTCCATCCAAAATGCTCTCTCTGCCCCATGCAGGGGCTGGGAATGTTCCTGCTGAGTGCAAGACACCTGCTCTGGGCATAAGTAGCAGAGAAAGCATGTGAGCTGTTAGTGCTGAATGCAGAGGAGCAGAGTTCGGTTTGGGAGGTAAGAGGAGGCTCACAGGGTTGCAAGGCAGAGGATGCAAGGTTTGTGGAGACATAAGAGAGCTGGTCAGAGGATACAGCTGCTGGCCATGTGAAAAGTGAGGCAGTAAAAACAGCGTCGTCCTACTGGCCTTGGGAAGACAAGTCCAGAAGGACTCTTGACCCTAGCCACCACACTTGTGGAAGTAACACTGCCAGGAGTGGTCTCCAGCAAGTTAGAGAGATCAGCAACTACTCCGAAGGAGAGGAGTTCGAGTGGTGTTATCAAGCAAGTGCCAGAGAACGTCTGAGGAGGGACCATTAGTAAGGATATCTTTCACGGGAAAAAATAAAGGCCAAATCCTTCCCTCTTCCTTCTTTAAAGGTTAAGTACAAGATGCTGAAGCTCCTGTGAGGCCCCCAGGAGGGCACACCTACCTTACTGCCAATGATGGAGCGAACCTCATCGTCGGGAGAGGTGGGGGTGCCAGAGATGTCCGGGTTGCTGTTGCTGAGGCTCCGCGAGCGGTTCAGGTTGAGGCTTGCTGGTCGGACAGCAGATCGAGCCATGGTGGCATAATGCACTGACCCCCCTAAGCCACCAGGACCTGTGGTGGTGTATGAAAGAACAGCCTCTTAGCCCAGCACTCTTGTTAGACCAACACAGCCTTGATCCCACACTGCTTTACAGCAGCCTGGCGCAGCAGACCCTTAGGATAATCAGTAGGGTCTGGCCCGCAAGGAAATCTTCCCTGTGCCTTTCCCTGCCTGGTTCTCCAAAGCAAGCAGGAGGGAGAAAGGGGTAGGATTACAAAGCTATTTCATTCCCTGATCTGCAGAAAGGAGGTAGCTTCCAGTGGATTTAGGTAGCCAGCATGATGTATGTCTTTAGCTAAAGGGATATGCTCCAGGCAGCAGGCTCTCAAACCACAGAGGGACTGGACAAAATTTCAAGTAGCATCATAAAACTATTCCAGATGGGAAAGATCTTTAGGGTCTTTTGAGTCCAACCATGATCTAACTCTACCAAGTCTGCTAAGCTGTGCTCCTTTGCACCACATCTTTGTCTCTTTTAAACACCTCCAGGGATAGAGATTCAACCATCTCCCTAGGGAGCCTGCTCCAGTGTTTGAGAACCCTTTTGCTGAAGAAGTTTCTTCACCTCCCTTGGATACACCTCCCTTGGGGCAACTTGATGCCATTTCATCTCATCCTGTCACTTGTAACTGGGGGAGAAGAGATCAACACCATGTCTGAAACCTCATTTCAGGGAGTTGGTGAGAGCCTGGTGGTCTTCCCTCAGCTTCCTTTTCTCCACACTGCACAACTCCAGTGCCCTCAGTCACTCTTCACCATACCTGTTCTCAAGATCCTTCATCAGATCTCTGGCCCTTCCCTGGACCCAAAAACTGAAGCTAGTACTTAACAGTGCTGATTAAAGGGGGACAATCACTTCCCTGGTTCTACCACATAACCTTCCCCATCTCTCCCAGAGGTTCTCCACTCCACACTAGAAGCAAATGCTGTTCACAACAGCTCTTCCAAAGCCTGGTTTTCTGTGGCTGTCATTCAGACCATCACTTCCCCATGCTGATCTATCCCTTGTTCTCACCAGGGGTGGAATTTATTTGTTTCCCTCATGTACCTACACTGTGTTTTCAAGAATCTCACACTCCTCTGCCAGCAAATCAACTTTTGCTGGAATCAGATCAAAGTCCAAAAGTTTTAGTGGAGGAGACTGAGAAGCAGAACAGGCCAAGAGCACATCACATCTGTCTAGGTGCCACAGGAAACAAACCCCAGAGCCTAGCACTTTGCCACAATTTAGCCTTATGGTCTGTTCAGTGGTGACATTTTGATTTTAAGATCATCAAACAGTTAAATCTCTGCCACTGCTAACTGTAATTAAACTCATCTTGTAAATGGCTACAGTGGATCAGAGAGAAAGTTAATAACAGGGCTTGGCAGGGAACCAGCCATGCAGTTGGAGCTCAAGGAGCACCTGCCAGCAAGCAATTTTTGCTCTGCTTTCAACAAAGTGTGACCTGAAATGAAAAAGGAGAGGTACCTGGTGATGGTGAGCTGGGATAGGTGTTTGGTAGGCGAAAAACATAATAAATATAAGAAGCAAGAAGGCTGTTCCTGCCATGCTGGTCCTGGTTTCCATCCAAGTTCTTGTGAAGTCTGTTTATGATCGATGCCATCGCTTCAAAAGATGCTTGGCCCAGGTTAACTGAAAGGAGCAAGGGAGGAGTTTGCTTTTAGACTGCTGCAGCAGCCTTGAGCAAGTCCCAAACGTGCATTTGATTCACCTTCTGAAGGATAAACGGTGAAGCTTAAGAGCACAGCAAGTATGGCTCATGAAAAATGGAAGCATGGTGTTGGAGTTGTGTCTAATAAACAGCCTGACAGCAAGACAGGTGCTGCAGTGATCAGCTTCCATGTTTAATAACACCACATTTAATGAACTTAGGTCTGATGGGAATCAGCCCAGCTTTGTTCACCAACTGCAGCCAACGCAAGGATCAAGTCCTTGTTTATGTGATGGATAACATCCTTTGGATATTTAGCACACTTTTCTCAGGTAATTATTTCCCCCCAATTAAGCCACAGTCAAAAAAAATAAACTTTGTCAATTGCATTTTTTTCTAGAAATGAATACAGAAATACACCCATAGACCAAGGCAGATATGTTCTAAACCAATTAGCCATCATAGAAGCAACCAGGTTGGAAGAGACCCCCAAGATCATCCAGACCAACCTAGCACCCAGCCCTGGCCAGTCAACCAGAACATGACACTAAGTGCCCCATCCAGTCTGTTCTTCAACACCTCCAGGCACGGTGACTCCACCACCTCCCTGGGCAGCCCATTCCAATGCCAATCACTCTCTCTGGCAACAGCTTCCTCCTCACATCCAGCCTAGACTTCCCCCAGCACAACTTGAGACTGTGTCCCCTTGTCCTGTTGCTGCTTGCCTGGCAGAAGAGCCCAACCCCACCTGGCTACAGCCTCCCTTCAGGTAGTTGTAGACAGCAATGAGGTCTGCCCTGAGCCTCCTCTTCTGCAGGCTGCACACTCCCAGCTCCCTCAGCCTCTCCTCACAGGGCTGTGCTCCAGACCCCTCACCAGCTATGTTGCCCTTGTCTGGACACATTCCAGTGCCTCATCATCTCTCTTGAACTGAGAGAACAGGATGCTAATTGTTCTGAATGTCAGTATGGAGGCATCTCAGCAGGCTCCAGTACCAAGAAAACACTGAGCACGCAGCTTATGAAAAGTCAGGCCCCTTTCTGTTGTCTCAGTGTGGCCACCAAATGACCACCTGGGCAGCCCATTCCAATGCCAATCACTCTTTCTGACAACAGCTTCCTCCTAACATCCAGCCTAGACTTCCCTCAGCACAACTTGAGACTGTGTCCTCTTCTTCTGTTGCTGGTTGCCTGGCAGAAGAGACCAACCCCACCTGGCTACAACCTTTCCTTCCTAGATAGCTCTGCAGTAGTCTCACAGTATCACCAAGGTTGGAAGAGACCTCACAGATCATCAAGTCCAACCCTTCACCACAGAGCTCAAGGCTAGACCATGGCACCAAGTGCCACGTCCAATCCTGCCTTGAACAGCTCCAGGGACGGCGACTCCACCACCTCCCTGGGCAGCCCATTCCAGTGTCCAATGACTCTCTCAGTGAAGAACTTTCTCCTCACCTCAAGCCTAAACTTCCCCTGGCGCAGCCTGAGGCTGTGTCCTCTCGTTCTGGCGCTGGCCACCTGAGAGAAGAGAGCAACCTCCCCCTGGCCACAACCACCCCTCAGGTAGTTGTAGACAGCAATAAGGTCACCCCTGAGCCTCCTCTTCTCCAGGCTAAACAATCCCAGCTCCCTCAGCCTCTCCTCGTAGGGCTGTGCTCGAGGCCTCTCACCAGCCTCGTTGCCCTTCTCTGGACACGCTCAAGCATCTCAATGTCCCTTCTAAACTGGGGGGCCCAGAACTGAACACAGTACTCAAGGTGTGGTCTAACCAGTGCAGAGTACAGGGGCAGAATGACCTCCCTGCTCCTGCTGGCCACACCATTCCTGATGCAGGCCAGGATGCCATTGGCTCTCTTGGCCACCTGGGCACACTGCTGGCTCATATTCAGATGGGTATCAATCAGCACCCCCAGATCCCTCTCTGTCTGGCTGCTCTCCAGCCACTCTGACCCCAGCCTGTAACAAGCTCTTTCCTGTGTGCATCACCCCTGCCCCGGACAGTGGCACATTTTATTTTGAAGCCACCTGGTATATTAGCAGCACTAAAATCCAACCCAAAAAGAGACTTTTCCATTTCTGCATAAATATGATCAAGCTGGACATATCAAACTTTCAGCTATGTAATTCTCTAGGAAACTTAAATGGAATACCTATTTGGCCTGCAATGACAGGAGGTCTTACTACCAGCAGAATCAGTTTGTCAAGCAGGAGATGAAGAAATCGCACTACCGGCTCCAGCTGAGAGGAATTTAAAGCTGAAATGCTGCTCTTCAGTTCATTCTCCAAGTTGTTCTCCATAATCCTCATGTCTCCTATTCTCACAGGGAACATGTGCTCATCCAGAGCATGGACAAGTGCAAAGAACTTGTCAAGATAAGGGTCCTGCACACAAGGGGGAAAAAATGCAAACAAACAAAAAACAAGCACAATCATAGCATCAACCAGGTTGGAGGAGACCTCCAAGACCATCCAGTCCAACCTAGCACACTGCCAACTAAGCATAGAATGGCTTAGGTTGGAAGGGACTTCAGAGATCAAAGAATCATAGCAACAACCAGGTTGGAAAAGAACTCCAAGATCATCCAACTTATCACACAGCCAACTAAGCACAGAATGGCTTAGGTCGGAAGGGACTTCAGAGGTCATAGAATCATAGAATTAAAGCAGGTTGGAAGAGACCTCTAACATCATCCAGTCCAACCTAGCACACTGCCAACTAAGCACAGAATGGCTTAGGTTGGGACTTCAGAGATCAAAGAATCATAGCATCAACCAGGTTGGAAGAGACCTCCAAGATCATCCAGGCCAACCTAGCACACTGCCAACTAAGCATAGAATGGCTTAGGTTGGAAGGGACTTCAGAGATCATAGAATCAACCAGGTTGGAAGAGATCTCCAAGATCATCCAGTCCAATCTAGCACCCAGCCCTGTCCAATCAACTAGATCATGGCACTAAGTGCCTCATCCAGGCTTTTCTTGATCACCTCTAGGTTCAAGAGATCATCTGCTCCCAGCTAGACCTGGCTGTCCAAGGTCTCATCCAATCTGACCTTAAACACCCCCAGGGAGGGGCACCCACAACAACTTTGGGCAATCTATTCCAGAGTCTCACCACTCTCATACTGAAGAACTTCTTCCTAAGATCCAGTCTAAAGCTGCTCTCCCTCAGCTTTGAACCATTCCCCCTTGTCCTGTCACTAGACACCCTTATGAAAAGCCCCTCCTCAGTCTTCCTGAAGGATCCCTTCAGGTTTTGGAAGACAGCTCTAAGGTCCCCTCAGAGTCTTCTCTTCTCTGGGTTGAAGAACCGCAGCTCTTTCAGCTTATCCTCGTAGTAGAAGTGTTCCTGCCCTGGATCATCCTTGTGGCCCTTCTCTGGACTCACTCCAACTGTTCTGTGTCCTTCTTATGCTGGGGGCACCAGAACTGGATGTATTATTCAAGGTGGAGTCTCACAAGAGCTATGAATTTGTACCTTGTGGATGGATTCTTTCCCTCAGTCTTCTGACCACTGAATCTCCAAAATTAGGAGAAACTCAACAGCTGAGAGCTGTGCCTGTTTATCTAATTCAGCTGAGATCAACCAATTGCCTTGGGGTAGCCCAAAGTCCTTTCTTCCCCCTCCCACTCAGAGGGTTTGAATAGGAGAAGGCATCAGGAAAACTGCTTCCCCCTGCCCTGAGGGCTTGAAGAGGGGCAGCAAAAGCTGCATTCCTGCAGGTGGGCTGACTCGTGTGGAAGCCTGCACTGGAATTGGGCTGGAGGTTGGCTGGGGTTTTGTGCCCAGTATAAATGGCAAATGGACACTTTGTCTAGGAAGAGGATAAATAGAGCAAGGGTTTCTGTCCTGAGGGTTCCTGCCTTCAGAGTTCCTATCTTGAGAGCCCCCTGCCACTGCCAAGGACACGTTCCTGCCATGACTGGACCGTCCCTGCTTCTGGATGGCTTCTACCTTTTGTACAGCTCTTGGTTTTTCCCCATCCCTGCCTTTGGATGGCTTCTACCTTTTGTACAGCTCTTGGTTTTTCCCCATCCCTGCCTTTGGATGGCTTCTACCTTTTGTACAGCTCTTGGTTTTTCCCCATCCCTGCTTTTGGATGGCTTCTACCTTTGGTACAGCTCTTGGTTTGACCCCGTCCCTGCTTCTGGATGGTTCTCCCCACTTCTGCACCTTTTAGTGCAAACCTGCTGGCTTGGCATGCCCTGGAGTCCTTTGAAGGAGAGCTGGCAGCATCTGGACCACCATCTCTCAGACCATATCAGCAGCCAACTTCCTGGCTGCCTCCCGGACTGGGGACCGTAGCAGTTTTGGCTCTGCCCTGCTGTCACGAAGGCAGCATCGTTCCATGACCATCCACTTGGGAAGAAGCACTCAAGACCTTTCCGAGCTTGGTGGCTCTGCCACTCACCTAAGGACTTCTGCTGTGTGGATCTCTACTACTGGATATTGCCTGCAGCATCAGAAGGCTGCTCCTGCAGAGGAATCCAGCAAGGCATCATGGCTGAATGCCTACCTCACCTCCGTGACTAAGACCTGCTGTTCCCTTAATTTTCTGCTCAGCCTGATTGACAGTGGAGGTAAAGCTGTGTTTATAGCTTAGCCTTTTCCATTGCCTGACCTCAAAATATCTTAATCTATCTATAATATCCTTGTGTAACAAATTCCTGATTGAACTGAATCTGTTAATAAGCTAAACTAATTTTTGTGTCTAGTCTGGGGGCAGGGTTCCAGGAAAATAAAATCATTCTACTTTTTATAATGCCTGACTTAGAATCATAGAATCAGTCAGGGTTGGATGGGACCACAAGGATCAGCCAGTTCCAACCCCCCTGCCACAGGCAGAGGCACCCTACCTTAGAGCAGGCTGCCCACAGCCTCTTCCAGCCTGGCATTGAACACCTCCATGGACGGGGCTTCAACCACCTCCCTTGGCAACCCATTCCAGGCTCTCACCACTCTCATGCTCAACACAGCTTCCTTCTCACATTCAGTCTGACTCTCCCCACCTCCATCTTTGCTCCATTTCCCCCAGTCCTGTCACTCCCTGAGAGCCTAAAAATTCCCTCCCCAGCTTTTTTGTAGCCCCCTTCAGATCCTGCAAGGCCACAAGAAGGTCACCTCTCAGTCTCCTCTTCTCCAGACTGCACAGCCCCAACTCTTTCAGTCTGTCCTCATAGCAGAGCTGCTGCAGCCCTCTGAGCATCCTCGTGGCCCTTCTCTGGATACACTCCAGCATCTCCACATCCTTCACATTACTCCAGAACTGGCTGCAGTACTCCAGGTGGGGTCTCAGCAGAGCAGAGTAGAGAGGGAGAATCACCTCGCTCCACCTGCTGGCCACACTTCTCCTGCTGCAGCCCACTGGGCCACATTAATTCCCTGCCTCCACCTCACCAATGTTCAGCAGCTGTCAGAATAAAACTAGTGGGCCCACAGACTGTGTGTTCTTATAAAACCAGGTAAAAAGGCACTAAAATCACCTTACTGCTTGCAACAGAAATAAAACAGACTTAAAAACCCCACCCCATCAAAAGACATACTGGGAAATAATAAAAGCTGCAATCCTTACTCAAAACAATTATTATCCTCTTCTAGTCAGGGATGTCCCTGCCTACTGCAGGAGGTTTGGACTAGGAGACCTCTAATGGTTCCTTCCACCCCAAACCAATCTGTGAATTTCTTTTCAGATGAAAAATACTAAACAATCAGAGAAACAAAAGAGGGAGAGAGGAAAAAGGAAAAAGAAGCAACTGTAAAATGTCTGCACCCTCTTTAGATCAGTTGTATTCAACACAAGAGTGTGAGGTCTGAAAATACTGCTGCCCATTCGCCCCCTGGCAACAAAGGCCAAAGTGCTCCTATGTTCAAGCAGAACTTCTCAAAGACACTCACAGCAGAATGTGGAATTAGCAAGTTTGCTGGCTCAGAACTGAAAATGAGATTGCAATTTCCCTACCAGTAATTATTACAACTCTTCATGGTATCAACTCTGACAGTGCTTTAACTATCAAACTCTGTTAGCATGACTGCTCTTAACACTTACCTGAGTGTGCAGGGATGACACAGCCACAACTTCTACGTTGAAAACCCCCTTGTGGTTATCCACCCACTTCATCCCAGGGAGTGGAACCTGCAGGTTAACACAATCATAGAATGGCTCAGGTTGGAAGGGATCTCAGAGATCACAGAATCAGCCAGGTTGGANNNNTCTGCCCTGAGCCTCCTCTTCTGCAGGCTGCACACCCCCAGCTCCCTCAGCCTCTCCTCACAGGGCTGTGCTCCAGGCCCCTCACCAGCTTTGTCGCCCTCTTCTGGACACCTTCCAGTACCTCAACATCTCTCTTGAATTGAGGAGCCCAGAACTGGACACAGCACTCAAGGTGTGGCCTGAGCAGTGCTGAGTACAGGGGCAGAATAACCTCCCTTGTCCTACTGGCCACACTGTTCCTGATCCAGGCCAGGATGCCATTGGCTCTCTTGCCCATTTGGGCACACTGCAGAATCACAGAATCAACCAGGCTGGAAGAGACCTCCAAGATCATCCAGTCTAACCTAGCACCCAGCCCTGTCCAATCGACTAGACCATGGCACTAAGTGCCTCATCCAGTCTTTTCTTGACCACCTCCAGGGATGGTAACTCCACCACCTCCCTCCCTCAGCTTCAAACCACTCCTCCATGTCCTGTTGCTACCCACCCTTAGGAAAAGTTCCTCTGAATCCTTCCTGTGCGCTCCCCTCAGGAAGGCAGCTGTGAGATCCCCCCCATGCACACACAACCACACATGTATGTACACAGACATCCTCTCTCCTTTCAAGAGCTGTGATTTCCAGTAGAAAGAACAACTCACCTCTGGAGAAAGCACTGAGTAAGCCTGTGGTGGTTTTTCCAGTGAGACAGGGAGGCAGAACTGACCAGTCTTTAACCGTCCGTTTTGAAGCATGGGTATCCACTGTGAGGGCAAGGAATGAACAGAGACAAACCACAACCACACACTTCTTAAAGCCTTCTGGAACTCTGCAGGCTTGGCTGTCAAATTCTCAACTTCTCCCATGGCAGCATGAGCTGACAGTGATGCTAACCAAACTACAAACACGTGCACTATGAAAATATTCCCTGCTGGAAAAGAGAAAGGCTGGAAGATACTCACCGTGTATCCCACTGGAGTCTCCAGGGGAGTGTTTTGTTTCTGTTGGCAACTGACGTGGTAGAAAGTAAAAAGCAGGTGGTGGTGATCAGTTAAAGTGGCTGGCAGCTTAATCTTGATTTCCTCATGAAAATCAGGTGACCTGTGCAGAGACCAGACCCTCAGCTGAGTCATCAGTACGAACAATGTGGTTTACTATCAGAGAATCACAGCATGTTGGGGTTGGAGGGGACCTCTAGAGACCATCTAGTCCAACACCCCTGCAGGTTGCCCAGAAACACATCCAGGTGGGTTTGGAAAGTCTCCATAACAGAGACTCCACAACCAACTCTGGGCAGCTTGTTTTATCCTATGCCTGAGTGCGAATCCTTTGAGATGGAGGAAGGAATTATGTGGACTATCCCAATGAATTAAAGCTTCACTTTCTGAACACCAAGAGCTGGAAAAACTTCAGGTATGCTTTTACAGCCCACATAAAATGAAAGCAGCAGCCCCCTCCTCACACAGGCACTCTGAACTGTGCTGCTCCCCATCAGCTACAAACTCTTGTCTTGAGGTGGAGATGGCCACTACTCCTAACTACAGGATAAGTAACTCTCTCCTTTGATGGCTTCAAAGACCATCAACACATTCAGGCCAAAATCAGCACTCTGTACTCCAGCTGCACTGAAGTATTTTCAAGACCAAGTGCTTCCAATTTGTAACTACAGCCTAAAAGGCTCCAGCCAAGCATCAAAGCACATGCTAACCTCGGTTTCTAACATCAATCTTCATGATTAACATGAAGCTTGTACTGAAAGCATCTGCTGAGCTGGCCTACGTGCTGAGGATCACAGTCCCTGACACAATGTTGATTTGTACCAGAGCAAACAGGGAGCTGCTGGAGAGAGTCCAGCAGAGGTCTATGAGGATGATCAGGGAACAGGAGGGCATGGCTTATGAGGAGAGGCTGAGGGACCTGGGGCTTTTTAGTCTGGAAAAGAGAAGAATTGGAGGGGATTTGATAAATGCTTATAAATATCTGAGGGCTGGCCAGGAGTGGGGGGACAGGCTCTGCTCACTTGCTGCCTGAGACAGGACAAGGAGCAATGGGTGTAAGTTGCAGCAAAAGAGGTTCTGCCTCAACACAAGGGGGAACTTCTTTACTGTAAGGGTCACAGAGCACTGGCACAGGCTGCCCAGAGAGGCTGTGGGGTCTCCTTCTCTGAAGACTTTCAAGGCCTTGTCTGGATGTGTTCCTGTGTGATCAGTGTTAGATAGTATTGTCCTGCTCTGGCAGGGAGGTTGGACTCACTGATCTCCTTTGGTCCCTTCCAACCCCTAACATCCTGTGAGCCTGTGAAACAAAGATTCCAGCTGTTGGTCATGGCAAAGCTCTGAGGACAGTTCCAACTGACAGTGCAGACGTTGTGCTATCCAGATATCCATTGCTAAATAACTAACACTCAGAGTCACTGGAGAGTTGCTCCACATTCACATTGCTAAAACTTCCTTTGGGTGCAATCTGACTGTCCACGTGAGGCCATGACCTGTGTTTTACCTGTTGTGGTACACTACAGCTGTGTATGCCTCTTTGGAAAATTCAGGACAGCTAGATTTGCCAAAGATGACCTGCAAAAAAAGAAAACAAACATCACAATCTCCCTATAAAACACACCAAGAATTTGTTTGCTAATCCCACAGAGCTATTTACAGCTCCGCTCACGAGCCTGTGCAGCTGTGCACGTTTAGGTCTGCTGGTTACAAGCCTCTTCACTACTGAAGTTTTACTTAGTCACTGACATGTTCACCACCTTAATAATCCCAGTTACAAATACACACACAGGTATGGCTGAAGACCATGAATGTAACCACCTCCCTGCACAGACCTTTACCAAGTGCTGGTCACAAAATCACAGAATGACTTAGGTGGGAAGGGACCTTAGAGATCACCTACTCCAACCCTCCTGCCATGGGCAGAGATGCCTCTTCACTAGACTTGGCTGCACGAGGCCTCGTCCAACCTGGACTTGAACACTTCCAGGGAAGAGGCATCCACAACCTCCCTGGGAAGCCTATTCCAGAGTCCTACCACCTTCCTATTGAGAACATCCTCATAAGTTGCAGCCTAAACCTTCTCAACCTCAGCTTAAAACCATTCCCTCTTGTCCTGTTGCTGGGCACCCTTATGAAAAGTCCCTCTGCAGCCTTCCTGTATGATCCCTTCAAGTAGTGGAAGGCAGCTACAAGATGCCCTCAGATCCCTCAGCCTATCCTCACAGCAGAAGTGCTCCAGCCCATGGATCAACCTTATCGCCCTCCGCTTATCTTGTTGCAACGGCTGTGTCCTTCTCACGATGGGGAGAGCAGAATGGATGGAGTATTTGAGGTGAGGCCCCTGAATACAAGTAGTACCATCACCTTTAATTGTTCTGGTGTGGAAGTAAAGATTCCAGTCCAAACACAAGTGTGTCCACTGCCAGCACCTCAGGTTAAAACCCCAGCTGCTACATGGTTACTAGGCAACCTCTGTAATATACTCCTTGTACTGAAACACTCTGATCTTGCATTGCTCTGAACTTGTTACTTTGGGTTTCAGGGAGGTTGTCTTTAACACAGGGGTTTTACAGCTGCAACATGTGCTCTGCCTTAGCAGCAGCAGCATTCAGAGTGAGCACAAAGCTCTTCCTCACCGGCATGGCATTGCTTGGGTCCTCTCCGTACATGAACTGGACTTTTACAGTGATATTCCTGGCAGATCCTTGGCGGTTGGCAAAGTTAAGGCTCTGAGGATAGACATAAAGAAGGTTCCTGCAAGAGACAAAGACATCAAGTGAGCATCTCTGTGTGAGGAGGAGAGGGTTCAAACCTTTACTGGCACTGTTATTTAGACCTCTATGGAAACAGTCAAAGTGAAGGGGCTGACATTTTCCATCAGCCAGATGGGCTTCTCTCCAACATTAGTGCACACCCATACAAGCAGTTTGATACACCCATACAACCTCCTTATTTCAGACACCAAAAATAACCATTTAACTGCCACCAGACTTTGAAGTAGTTCCTGTTTAGAAGTGCACTTGAAAAATACATCCAGAAATGTACCAGTGATTGTACACCGTAAGAAGTTCACGTGGGAAGGAAATATGAACAGAAGAGCGCTGATAAGTGCCTACAGAGGCTGCCTCCTGTTAAAAACCTTCCTTCTGGTGAGCAGTCCCCTCTTTTTTCCCCCTAAATCTCATTAAATCATAATGACTTCAGATTACACCTCTTCTCTAAAAGGAGACTCAACTAAAAGACTGAACAATGTGGTCTAGGGGAAGGTGTCCCTGTCAATGCCAGGTAGGTTGGACCTAGATGATCTCCAAGGTCACTTCTGACCCAAACCACTCTTTGGTTTTATAACCTCTGTAGCCTCAGTAGATGTGAACTACTCAGAATGCCTCAGATGGAATAGTGTCTTGAATCTCACACCACTTTGGGAAAGATGAGGATCAACTGAAACTCACATCATGGGATGAGATTTAACAAGGACAAGAGCAGGGTTCTACACTTTGGCCACAACAAGCACAAGCATCGCTACAGGCTGGGGACAGAGTGGTTGAGAGCAGCCAAGCAGAGAGGGACCTGGGGCTACTGATAGAGAGCAGCTGAACAGGAGCCAGGAGTGTGCTCAGGTGGCCAAGAGAGCCAAGGGCATCCTGGCCTGGATCAGGAGCAGTGTGGCCAGTAGGCCAAGGGAGGTTCTTCTGCCCCTGTGCTCAGCACTGCTCAGGCCACATCTTGAGTACTGTGTCCAGTTCTGGGCTCCTCCATTCAAGAGAGATGTTGAGGTGCTGGAAGGTGTCCACAGGAGGGCAACAAAGCTGTGAGGGGCCTGGAGCACAGCCCTGTGAGGAGAGGCTGAGGGAGCTGGGGGTGTGCAGCCTGGGGAAGACCTCATTGCTGTCTACAACTGCCTGAAGGGAGGCTGTAGCCAGGCGGGGTTGGTCTCTTCTGCCAGGCACTCAGCAATAGAACAAGGGGACACAGTCTCAAGTTGTGCCAGGGGAGGTCTAGGCTGGATGTTAGGAGGAAGTTGTTGTCAGAGAGAGTGATTGGCATTGGAATGGGCTGCCCAGGGAGGTGGTGGAGCTGCTGTCCCTGGAGGTGTTGAAGAACAGCCTGGCTGAGGCACTTAGTGCCATGGTCTGGTTGACTGGCCAGGGCTGGGTGCTAGGTTGGGCTGAATGAACTTGGAGGTCTCTTCCAACCCGGTTGCTTCTATGATTCTATAACTGAAGCAGAAGTTTTGAGTGGAATGTTTTGAGGGAATGGCTGGGATCACAGGCAATGACAGCACTCCCAGGTGCCTAAAGAGCTGCTGCAGAGACCAAAGTGATAAAGAGATCCTTGCATGCGCAGGAAGGTGACAGGACATAATGGGCTGGAATTGCAGCACGGGAGATTTACGTTAGATATGAGGGAAAACGTTCTGACTGTAAGGAAGTTAAGCAGTAGAACAAATTGCCTGGGGAGAGTGTGAAATCTCCCATTTTCATGTAGCTTTAGAGGACCAGTGAGGCAAACACCTGTCCAGGTTGGTTTACAGGCAACTTCAGCCTTCACCTGGAGCAGCACATCTCGGAGGCTCCTTCCAGCTCCACTCCTCTACGTCTATAATGAATTCAAGCAGTGACAAGATGCAAAGTTCTGCAATGGCTTCCATCCTCTTAGCCCTGCTGAGCTCCCATTAACAAACCAGAAGCTGGATTCACAAACTGTTACCAAAACTGTCCAGTCCAAGCCCCCATCTGCCCTATGTCATTTATATCTGCACAAAGTCCCTTTGAGACAAAAGGACAACAAAAAGACAAAGACAAAAAGACAACATTGTATCAAGACAAAAAAAAAGACAACCGCCCCTGAACCATTTCACTCAGCAAACAGACTCCACTATTCAAAGCAAACATACCTTTGTTTGTCCCTAAACAAGTGTATCAACTATTATATATCATTAAAAGGTCATCCTGGAAGTCCTCTACTCATCTTCTACACAGCCCTGCCTGCCAGACCAGCATCACTCCCTCTTGGATACCCCTAGCTCCTATGGATCCAACAAGGGAGACCCAGAGGGATGCTCACTGCAGGCTACTTGGCAGCCTGATGGTTAGGTGAGAGACTCACGTTGCTGCCTTCTATCTAGTAGGGATGAAAGACTGAAGCAACCAACTCTGTACCAAGCCCTGGCTTGCAAGGCAAGAGGAAAAAGGTTCCCTTCCCCTTTCTGTCCCCCTCTGGGAACTATTGAGTGAATTTCAACACCATTTGTAAGTAGTTTCCAACTGTGCTTTGTCCCAGAGAGACAACAGATGGGCACGGAGAACTGCAGTGAGAAGCACAGCAGGACAACATTTTAAGCACAATAAAGCAGCCACTACAGAGTTCTGGCAACGGCAGATTGAGAACTAAGAGGCTCTTTTTCTTGATTGTCAGGAGGGCAGTAATTTGGTTGCTCACTGAAGAAGGCATCTGGTAGCTTTTTAGATGCTGTGGGTATCCAAAACACCTGCAGTGGGCTAGCAGTGTGTCTCTCTCCTGCAGGAGCAGCTGGGCTACTCTTGGCTGTCTGACACTCGGCTCTGGTGGGACCTCATCTGGAGTCCTATGTCCAGCTCTGGGGCTCCCAACACAAAGAGGACACAGACCTGCTGAAACAGCTTGGGAGGGACATAAAGGCCAACAAAAGGCTGGAGCACCTCTCCTATGAGGACAGATTTGGGGTTGTTCAGCCTGGAGAAGAGAAGGCTCCAGAGAGACTGACAGCTGCATTTCAGCATCTGAAGGGGACCTAGAGGAAGGCTGGAGAAGGACTGTTTAGATAGGGTTGTAGCAACGTAACAAGGGACAAAGGTTTGAAACTGGAGCATGGCACATTTAGGCCAGACATCAGGAAGCAGCTCTTCACAATGAGAGTGGTGAAATACTGGAACAGTTACCCAGGGATGTGATTGAGGCCCCATCCCTGGAGACATTCCATGTCAAACCTGATATGGCCCTGGGCAGCCTGATCGGGTCAGAGGTGTCCCTGCTGACTGCAGGGGAGTTGGACAAGTTGACCTTCCATGGTCTTGTCCAACCTGATGCATTTTGTGATAGCAGTATTTTGGCAAACAAATCCCACCAAGGACTTGGCTCTGATGGCATCTCCACTGGCTCCCAAGTGTGCTCCTATCTAAACAGGCACAGGCTAATGCTGCTCTTAAGGAATTCTCTAAGAGTCCTTGAAGGAAAAGGTACCACCTCCAGGGCAGTCCTTACAGAGTGTAGCCCATCTTTGTATCTGCAGAAGGCTCTACAGGGCAGCACCACGAAGCCAGCTCTTTTCCACCCCTCCAGGCAGAGGAATGTGCTCAGCTGGCACGTGGGAACTTCTTCCCTTTCAAGTCCTTCATGGTGAATTAGGTTTTTGAATCTCATCCCCATTGGTCCCTTTGCCTAATCAATGGCTCTCTTACTATTTCAGAAGGGGCCTGTGCCATTTTTGTGACTCTACTAAATTACTTTGCTCTGGCAAGAATACATTTGCTCCTTGATGTTCTTTTTAAAATGAAAATGGATATGGAAATTTACTTTAAAATGTACATTGCTCATAAAACTTTTATTAAGTAGCATTAGTGCTTAAGAGAAGGGTTTAATGTATTTGTGAAGCCAGGCTGCAGGATCCCTATATTAAAGACAGTCTTATGCTTAGGACTGATTTATGCTGAACAGCAGAGATGAGTTTAAACCAAGCTTGCAGTTCTCCTACCACTTCTTCTGCTAGGGCTTCGTCTGCTGGGAGCTGGGGGTTGTTTAGCCTGGAGAAG